>JABSNV010000174.1:0-79904 GCA_024085815.1 Flaveria linearis | reverse complement strand
ATGAGCCCAAAGGTGATGCATCTGCATCAGCCCAGATCATCGCTCAGGAGCAAAGGTCCAAAAGATGTCAAGAATCAGGACCGTCCACCTCTGCCCCTCAATCTGAAGAGCAAAGTGATCAAGAGAAGAGTAATGCTTAGATGTTTTAATTTTGATTATCTCTTGTACTTTGAAATATGTATTACACTTATGTAATTAATGTTTATCAGTGTTTATTAATATAAATGTTTTGATTACTGATTGGCTTCTATTGGTTTGATATGTTTAATCAAATAGATGAAAAGCAAGGGATAGTAAGATGGTCTGTTAGCTACACGCCAGAGGAAGGAGAGATAATCCACGACATGTCGGATGAGCAGCTGGCTGAGATCTTCAGGCTGAATCCAGATGAGTTGGTCAAAGATGCTCCTACAGTTGATATGGCAAGTGACGATGAGCTTCACAATGTTGATGAAATCGAGATAAAGGATGTCACTGCTGATTACTATCCTTAGTACACTGATTCGGAAGGACATGCTATCCCTAATTTGGGTGAAACCTTTGACAGTGGTACTTTTGATAAGTTGGATGAACTGGAAAGAAAAGGAGAAAGAAAAAGTACTGCCCAAGCTACAGACGAAAGTGTTGATGCCAAAAAGGCTGAATGGGCAGCTTGTTTTGCTGAAATGAAAGCCCAGTGCGCGCCTCAAAAGCAAAATGCCTACACAAAGCTTTATAGAGTCAAACGTCATCAGAAAGTGTCTGGCAAGATCATCACGTGGGCGTATTTTGAAGATTTGGACGTATATGTCGTGAAAGAGAGAAAGGGATAGAGTACTTCAGATACCCACATGATCTGAAGACTCTTCCTGGTTTTGAGCTCACCGACTGGCATGCTTAGATCTACTATATGCAAATCTAAGAAAGATGTCAGGTTGGTTTGAGGAGGCATTAAAGAGGGAATACAACACCAGATGGGTAAACTTCAGACCTCAACAACCGATGAGGTACATCCATAGGACTGAAGTGGATCCTATAACTGGAAAGCCTAAGATCGTGCTGAAGTGGAGTCCTCCGTGCACAATGTCTAAGATTCCTATGCGGGAAATGCCTCAGGACTTCACTCCACACTTCAAGTGGTGGTATTATGATTAGAAGACGGGTGAAGCAGTCATAGTGCTAAATAGAGAAGGAAAGATAGAGACTATCTGGGTACTCGACCCCATGTGGCTAACCAACTTGTCAGCTAATGATGTGTCTACATTATACAAGTGGCCACTGTTCTATGACTCACAAGACATTATACAAGCTCTCCAGCTTCAACACATCATACGACTCTGCTTTGCATTTGAAATACATGCAGGAGTTACAAAAGAGGAGAAGTACAAGAAATTTGAAGAACATATAAAGAGTGTTAGACAATAGAGGAAACTAGGTCCAAGGGGGAGTTTGTTGATACATGTTAATGTACCTAGTTTATGAGCTTGAATGTAAAAGTCTTTCATGTCTTACACATGTGTAATTGATGTAATGGTTTGAATGAATGATATAAAGTGCATTGTGATGTTTGATTCATATTTTGATTATGTCATGATATCATTATATTTAATGTGTTGCACATGTATGAACTAACTATATAGGTTTGATGTTGTTGGATAGTTCATGCTAATGGCCCATGCTAATGGACCATACGCATGAATTCATCATGCTTATGGACCTGTCGCACGCCTGAACCAGTAGACTGGATCAGTCATACGATTGAAACATAAGACTGAATCAGTCGCACGACTGAACCTTCAGTCGTGCGTATGACTCAATCGCATGATTCAGTCGCATGACTGAACCATGCTAATGGTTCAGTCATATGAATGTAAACTACAAACCTATAAATACCACTTAATTTGTGGAAAAACAAGAATTGAAAACACTTTGAATACTTACGTACCCTAGCCGTCCAGAGCGTCCCGGTTCATCATTCCAACTTCATAGTTCGTCTTGATCGATTTCTACTCATTCTTAACGTATAGTCTATTCTAAAATAGATCAAAGTAACGTTCTTGCTGATTGGATCACCAATCAAATAGGATTCCGTACTATTTGATCTGGTTTCATGCATTATCAGTTAGTACTCCGTACGTACACGTTCCTAACATTACCTAATTGCAAGTGAAGGTAAAACACCAAAAGCCATATGGGAAGATCCAACCATTGGATATACCCGAGTGGAAGTGAGAACATCACCATGGACTTCATTACGAAGTTACCTCGTATGGAGAGGGGGTACGATACTATTTGGGTGATAGTTGATCGTCTAACCAAGAGTGCTCACTTCTTACCGATCCGTGAAACATATTCATCTGAGAGACTGGCGGATCTGTTCATCAAAGAGATTGTAGCTCGTCATGGTGTACCAGTGTCTATCGTGTCTGATCGTGACACTCGGTTTACATCCGAGTTTTGGAAAAGATTTCATGATGCGATGGGGACGAGGCTACACATTAGCATGGGTTATCATCCTCAGACGGACAGATGCATGATCGACTTTGGAGGAAGTTGGGATGATCACTTACCATTAGCGGAATTCTTGTACAATAACAATTATCATGCTGGCATTGGCATGCCACCATACGAGATGCTATACGGTAGAAGGTGTAGGACGCCGTATGTTGGGGAGACATTAGGCAGAAAGAGTTAGGAAGCATTGAGGTGATCGAGGCTATGACAGAAAAGGTAGAAAAGATTAAAGCCTTTATGAAGGCGGAAAATGATAGATAGAAGTCGTATGCCGACAAAAGGCGTAGACCGATCGAGTTCAACGTAGGCGATAGAGTCATGTTGAAGGTCTCGCCTTGGAAGGGGAGCATCTGGTTCCGAAAGAGGGCAAGCTGAGCCCGAGGTACATCGGGCATTTCCGAATCATCGCACGAGTAGGAGAGGTGGCCTATCGTTTAGAACTGCCTGAGGAGTTAAGTGGAATTCATCCGACATTCCTTGTATCTCATTTGGGGAAGTGTTTAGCCGAAGAAGACTGATAGTAACACTGGAGGATATCGAGGTGGATGAACGGCTCAAGCTCAATTATTTGGAGCAACCAGTGGCAATCATCGATCGAAAAGTGAAAAGGCCGCGGAATAAAGTGGTTCCACTTGTGCGTGTGCAGTGGAAACACCGAAAGGGTTGAGAGTCTACGTGGGAGACTGAAGAAGAAATGAGACATCATTACCCATAGTTATTCAAATAGTGACAGGTTTTGCGGACGAAACCTCTTTAAGGGGGGACTTGTAACACCCAGAAATTTTGTTAAAATAAGAAAAAGCAATAAGAAAAGAAAAGGAAAATATCTTAAAAGAAAGGGAAAGAAACATAAGTGGAGGGGCTTAAGTGTGAAAAGGACAAAACTCAAATATTTTAATAATTCTTTGAGTATGGCCACCCATATATGTTATCAACTCCTATTTTTATCAACCAAAAGAAAAAAGAAGAAGATGAAGCAGAGTTCTTCGGTTTTAAAGAGAGAAAGAAGTTGTTCTTGGCCTAGGTAAGTTTTCTTGCATAATTGGTTCGATTTTGTTGGGGTTTCGACCATGAAATCGAGTTTTACATGTTCTTATGTGTTTATGTGTTCAGGTTTTTGTGTTCTTGGTGTCTAGGTGTTAGAAAACATCAAGATTTCTTAAATTTGAAGGAGTGGTGCGTTGTCACACCCCTCACCGGCGGCAGACTCGCAAGGAGGTGACGTAATCAGATATTTTGAACACGTGGTACTTAAGGAAAGTAAAATTTATTAATGCATTCAAAATAAACTTAGGCAACAAAGTATTAGGGTACAAGTTTTTAAAGATTCAAGATTATGATCCTAGCATCCTACGCTTATACAAAATAATCTTCTGTTGTCCCCTAGGCGTGCCATACTTAAGTGAAGTCCAAAACACTAACCTTGGTTGTTTCCTAAAAAACATGTTTAAAATGGGTCAATAATAATGTTAGTGAGCTCGTAGATTTTGAGACTCGATAAGTAGTTGTAAAGTAAGTAGTCAAGTATGAATCAAAAAATTATCATGTAAAGTAGCCATAACACAAGCAAGGATAAATGCATTTATGAGTCCTCAACCAAGCCTTTGACTGCGTTTGTAATAATCATTCAATATCGTTGACTGTGGATTTACACATTTCAATCAGTCGAGAGAATGGGGATTGTCAGTCCCGATAGTACTATCTATAATAAACCCGTGGCTCCATCCCGGAGTTAAGTAGTTGTGTAAGATAGCGAGGTCCTTGTAAGTCCAACCCAATAAATAAACATTCATCACCAAAATATGTATAAGCATAAGACATAATATAAATGATTCATGTAAAGTTGTTAAGTAATATGTTTCTCCCCCGAAATAAGTAAAGGTAAAAAGGGGCTACGAGAACTCACTTTTGATACGGATCACGTGAAACAAGAGGGATTGCTCTAAACCGAAGCAGCTCCTACATATACATGCGGTGTGCAAATAAGGTTTACATTCCCATGAATAAGTCATTACACCAAGTAACGAGTCAAGTGTTACATGAAGTAAGTTTTACTATTAATTTATTGACTGAAAAGTAATTCAAAAATTTATGGTTTTCTATGTTTTATGAACCGTTAGTAATTTTCGATTATGAACTTGGCTTTAAATAAATAGTGTATAAACATAAATACATATTATGAAATGTGCATATTTTTCATAATTATAAGTTCAAATGTGGTTATATATCATTTTTGAATTAAAGTTTGTTTATTGATTTTTGTGTTTTTTAAGTGTCATTTTGTGCTAGAGTTTTAATTAATCAAATATACAAAATAAAATATGGGATTTTTATCATACATATATATGCATTTTAACTTACTGGAAAAATAAGTATAACATTTTATGGAGTTCCTTTCGTAGTTCAAATATAATCATATTCTTTCAAAAGTAAGTGCAGCTATATTCTGGAGTTCTAAATTTAATTCAGTTGGTTGAGGGTCGAAAACTCAACCATTTAAATGAAGACCAATTTGGTTTTAAAAATAACTCACAAAACTAACTTTCAAAAAAGAATCAAGTCAATTGGATAAAAATGAAGGAGTTATGGCCTCCCAAAGTCGACCTAAATATTCTGCCGAAAAAATCCAGGTTTGACGTTTCATCTTGTACTTAGCTTTTGAGGGTTCAACTCTTAATGAAAAATTATGAATTTACTATGGTTGGAAAGATAACTCTTTGAACTTAATCTTAGGCTCAAGAATCGTATTATTTGATATTGTTTTGACCAAGTTATAACCTTTCAAAGTTAATGTTGATACATATGTACCTAGTTTAGGAGCTTAATGTAAAATGTCTTTCATGTCTTACATATTTGTAATTGAATGGGTATAAATAAAATACAATATGTGGTTGATGCTTATAAGGTTTAATATTTCATTGTTTATTGTGTAATAACGTATATTGAACTAACTATATAGGTTTGTGGTTGTTTGCATAATTCTTAGTCAAATATGGTTGAGAAACATGCTTAAACTTAACCGTATGAAGTATTCATGCGAATGGACCATGCTAATGGACCATACGCATGAACACTTCATGCTAATGGACTAGTCGTACGACTGAACCAGGAGACTAGATTAGTCGCACAATTGTGACATGTGATTGACTCAGTCGCACGACTGGACCTTCAGTCGTGCGAATGGATCAACCGCATGCTTTAGTCGCACGACTGAACTATGCTGATGGTCCAGTCGCACGAATGAAGACTCCAAACCCATAAATGCCACTTAATTCGTGGAAAAACGTAAGAATTCGAATACCTGCGCACATACTCGTACCCTTGTCGTCCAGAGGCTCAAGAAAACCTGTTCCAACTTCATAGTTCGTCTCTGATCAATTCTCGTTCATTCTTAACATTTGTTTCATCATAGGATTGATCAGTTTGTCGTTCTCACTGATTGGATCGCCAATCAAATAGGATTCCGCACTATTTGATTTGGTATACACGCAGAATCAGTCGTACGTTTCATTCGCACGACTAGATCTCATTCGCACGACTAGATCTCAGTCGCACAGTTCATTCCCATGACAGAACAGAAGATTTCAAGTTTAATGAATCAAATTGTTACTCATTGACACACACTAACGTTTATTTACATTGTGTAACAGATGGCGAGTCGTTGGACTATGAGCACAAAGCATAACATTTGTGGGCATCTGGATCTGACCTCCTGGAACGTGGCGGAGTTCTCGGACATCATTACATTCTTACGGAGATCGATGATCTTCCGAGCTATATCTACTCCATGCATGCCATACCGTTCAGTCCAGTAGGCTTTCTGGGAAAACGCTGTTGTAGACAGGTCCACAGAGCCCCACTGTATCAGGAGCTCCATTTTTGGACAGGACATAGAGATCACTGAGGATGATCTCAGGATAGTCTTAGAGTTTGGGGATGATGCTGACTGCCCCACACGACTACACCCACTGACAGTTCGAAGTTGTTTTCTGGGGTGAAGTACTCGGGGGATATCAACGCAGGTGTGCTTAACAAGAGCAACCTGTGCCCCTAATTCAAGTATTTAGCCCACATGCTGCTAAGCTACATTGCCTCAAGGAAGGGAGGCTTTGATGAGATGTCCGATTAGATGCAGAACGCCTATGTGGAATTGGTGCTGAACCACCTGTTCAGCTTCTCGAGGATGATCTTCACTTATCTGGTGGAGAAAATTGAGGCGAAGGGCAAAGAGAGCTTCTGCATGTACCCTCGCTTCATGCAAATGATCATTGATCAGAAGCTCCCTTCACTGCTAAAGGAGAAGGAGGATGCTGTGGTACTAGAGGTGATGGACGATACCACCCTCGGATGGATGAAGGTTTACCGGGGCAAGCAGGTGAAGCCCCCGGTAAGGAGGTTGTTTGGGCATTTGGCCCGAGAGGACTACGTGGCGCCAGCAAAGAGGAAGTGGCGCCACGATGACAGTGACTCGGATGTTGAGCAGATTGCTCTACCCTCCAATGACTTTGACGGTGATGATCATGATACTGATCAGGGAGGGGATGGTCAGGGTGGACCCTAACTAGCTCCTATTCACCCTGACTTCCAACCTGAGGAGGAGGAGGAGGAGTCTGATGAAGAGCCTCTGGTGAGAACAGTGGGGAGCCTGGTCGTAGCCACTGAGAGAGGTGTTAGGGCGGTTGGTGGACGCCAGGGTGAGTCTGGGGATGCTACCACTGATCCATCCTACACCCTAGACGAGCCCAGTAGCCAAGGGGGAGCCTCTGTCTCCAAGGGATCGAGGAGAAAGAGAATGGCTCAACCCTACGGGAAGAAGGGAAAGAGGCCCAGGTTTACTTTGATCACCACCACTTCTACCACTCCACCCACCACTTCTACCACACCACCCACCACTACTATCTCACCACCCTTCACCACTACTACTACACCTCCACCTTCCACTACTACAGCCTACCATTCACCACCCACTCACATACCACCACCCATATTCTCCACATCCACCACTACTACCACCAGTCACTAAGCCAGTCCCTCATCACACACCACATTCACAACATGATCATCTCTACCTCCTATTGGCGTAGAGGAATAGCTGTCAGCACTGAACTGTATGGTGCTGAAGCCGTTAGCTGCTGATGAAGAGAAGGCTGCTCGACTACATCAGCTTGAGGAGCTCAGTGCTACTCAAGCACAGCAGATTTCACAGCAAGCTCAGCAGATTGCCAAACTCCAGGAGCATAATGTCTAATCAGCAAAAAAGATAGAGGAGTTGGAGGCTTCTAACAAGACCATCATGCTCAAGCTCAAGGGATCTAAGGAGGAGCCACTTAAGATCAAAGAAGGAGATGATGATGATGGTGATGATGATGATGATGATGATGATGATGATGATGATGATGATGATGATGATGATGATGATGATGATGATGATGAGAGAAGATGATGATAGTGATGATAATGAGGTTAGTGATGATAGAGAAACAAGAGGAAGGCAGGATGATGATGATAATGAAGAAGGAGATGTAGCTGCACCTTCCTCAGCTCAGGGTCAAGAGAGAAGAACAAAGCAAAAGCAAGACCAAGGAGCATCATCTTCTGCCCCACTTGCTAACGAGCCCATGATTTAAGACAAAACTAATGCTTAGATATTTATGTATTTTAAAAGCTTTTGTACTTGGAACATGTATTGAACTTATGTAATTAATGTTTATATATGTATTTGATATTTAACTGTCTTGATGAATTACTAATGGTTGATGTATTTACATGTTTAATTCAAGCAGATCAAACATCTCAGCAAGATGAATATGATGTTGCTCCCCTACAGCAAATCAAGTCTCAATTAACTATGATACTTGATTTGCAAGGGATTGTCAGGAGGTTTGTGAGTTATACTCCCGAAGAAGGAGAAATAATTCATGACCTTACTGATGAGTAACTTGCTGAGATGTTCCGGCTCAACCCGGATGAGATTGTCAAGGACGCTCCTACTGTTGATGTGGCTAGTGATGACAAGCTCAATGATGTTGATGAAATAGAGATTGAAGAAATCACAGCACAGCATTATCCAGATTACAATGACCGAGAAGGAAATGTGGTTCCTAATTTAGGTGATGCTCTCAGCAGTAATACATTTGATAAGCTGGATCAGATAAAGAAGGAGGCAGAGAAGTCAGAAAGCCAAGCCCAAGCCTCGGACGCCGATGTGGACATCAAAAAGGCTGAATGGGGGGCTTGTTTTGCAGAGATCCGAGCCCAGCGCACTGCTCCAAAGCCGAGTGCCTACACCAAGCTCTACAAAGTGAAAAAGCATCTAAAGGTGTCAGGAAAGATCATATCCTGGGCATACTTTGAGGATTTGAGTGTTTATACAGTCAAGAGGGAGAAGGTAATAGAGTACTTTAGATTTCCACATGATCTACAGACTCATCCCGGTTTTGAGCTCAACCAGCTGGCACGCCTAAAGTTGTTCTATGCTGACCTGAAAAAGATGTCAGGCTGGTTTGAGGCTGCATTGAGGAGAGAGTACCATACCAGGTGGGCTAACTTCAGACCTCAACAACTGACGAGGTACATCAGAAGGTCTGAAGTTGATTCCATTACTGGAAAGCCTAAGGTTGTGTTGAAGTGGAGTCCTCCGCGCACTATGTCGAGAATCCCTCTAAGGGAAATGCCATAGGACTTCGCTCCACACTTCAAGTAATGATTCTACGATTGGAGAATAGGTGAAGCAGTTATTGTCTTGCAGAAGGAAGGCCAAATGGAAACTATTCGGGTATTTGACCCAATGTGGCTGACTAATTTATCTGCTGATGATGTATACACATTGTACCAGTAGCCACTGTTTTTTGATATGCAAGACATTGTACAAGCCCTCCAGTTCCAGAACGTTATACGACTCTGTTTGGCATTTGAGATAAATGCCGGAGTTATAAGAGAGGAAAAGTACAAGAAGTTTGAAGAGCTGATGAAGAATGTTAGACACTGATGTAAACTAGGTCCAAGGGGGAGTTTGTTGATACATATGTACCTAGTTTAGGAGCTTAATGTAAAATGTCTTTCATGTCTTAAATATTTGTAATTGAATGGGTATGAATGAAATACAATATATGGTTGATGCGTATAAGGTTTAATATTTCATTGTTTATTGTGTGATAACGTATATTGAACTAACTATATAGGTTTATGGTTGTTTGCATAATTCTTAGTCAAATATGGTTGAGAAACATGCTTAAACTTAACCGTATGAAGTAATCATGCGAATGGACCATGCTAATGGACCATACGCATGAACACTTCATGCTAATGGACTAGTCGCATGACTGAACCAGGAGACTGGATCAGTCACACGATTGTGACATGTGATTGGCTCAGTCACACGACTGGACCTTTAGTCGTGCGGATAGATCAACCGCATGCTTCAGTTGCACGACTGAACTATGCTGATGGTTCAATCGCACGAATGAAGACTCCAAACCTATAAATACCACTTAATTCGTGGAAAAACGTAAGAATTCGAATATCTACGCGCATACTCGTACCCTAGTCGTCCAGAGGCTCAATAAAACCTGTTCCAACTTCATAGTTCGTCTCTGATCAATTCTCGTTCGTTCTTAACGTTTGTTTCATCGTAGTATTGATCAGATTGTCATTCTCACTGATTGGATCGTCAATCAAATAGGATTCCGCACTATTTGAGTTGGTATACACGTAGAATCAGTTAGTACTCCATACGTACACGGCCCTAACAGTTAAGGATATTTCCTGACAGAATACCCTTTATACATCAAGCAACTTTTAAGCCATATTTTGTTTATGAACAAGTAATGCACTTGTTTCTTAAATATTAGATCACTTAACAACAAAGTTATATTTATTATTTTATTATTTTAAACATATAAAAGTATTGCTTATGTGTAAGTGCATGAATACCTTGAATGTTTGCAAGAGACAAGGCTTGAAATAGAATTTTGTGTGTGTTGCTTTGGAGCTGAAAATCGAAGGGCTGCTTCTGTCCCTGCTGCTGTCAAGGTGCTTAGAAGTGAATGGTGTGATCTATTGGTGTTTGATAGCATGTATTTTATAGGGGTGATCAAGGACATTTTGGTAATTGGATAATAGGAAATCATGGAGATCTTTGTATTTAAAGTTTGATGGAAACTAACGTATGGTGAAGTAGTGTCATTGCCATGAGTACATGGGGAATAAAGAGGGGCTCACGGCTGTAACAAATAGTTAAGGTCCCATCTTTAGATTTTGGCTAATGCTTGTAAGAGATCTCCTTAGCCTATTACCATTTAGTGTAGGTATGTGTAGCAATGATGTTTTTGAGATTCTATTAACAGGGGGGCGATTTGTGGGTAAAGGTGATGATGTGGGTAAAGGTGATGAAGATAATATAAGCATGTTAGTATTTTATGATTCAAATATGTTGAAAGATGTTTATTTAATTTGTTAGTTAGATTTTATGTCATCTACGTTAGCATAGAATAGAATTGCGTTAGAGTAAATAAATTTCATTATAAATCTTACACGTAAATTTATATATTTATGTAACCATTTGAGAGTTTTAGTAACAGTATCAAATCTTTAGTTTGTATTTTAATTAGACTAGTGCGTGATAGTAGTCGATTTTTACGCTTGTTCTCATACATGGGTGATGTATTCATATATGTAAATATATGAGTAAGTATTTATTTTATGCTCATAAATATCTTTATCATTGAAGTAACTTGTTGATGTTGAGTTTCACCGTGTGTCGTGATTTGTAGAAGACATTCGGGAATTTTTATTTTATTATTATATTAGTTTGGACAACTCGATTCCGTTAAGGCATCTAGGTTTAGAAGTTCGATAAAATGCTATAAATTAGTAATTTGTAACGCATAATAATGTCATAAAATCATTTGGGTTCACATAAAATATCATAAAGTGGTTCACTTGTGATAATCCTAAATTTAATTATCTTAATATCAAAGGATCATTTCTTAGTAATATGTTCTAAACTAAATAATTTATGTAATAAAATAAGTAGTAGAATATATGAAATACCTTGAATTTCATAAGTGTCACATGTGTGGAAGAAGTCAAGGTGAGTTCTAGACCCCGGTTATATATGTTCTTAAACTTCTTTGGGCTGAAAATGCATGTAAAACATTTTACCATTTTAAGTATGTAACCGTATGTATATGTGTATGTGTTTGGATGTTCTATGGTTGTAGGTGTATGATAATTGCTTAGAATGAAAAAATATAAGTGAGAACATGTTGGAAAACCGATTGGGTTTGAAAATGATTTTAGAAATGTGTATAAGAATGGTCCGTGCGCCTAAATAGTGGCCCATACGCCTAAAATTTGGCTTAGAAAGTATAAGTAAACCTCATTCGCCCAAACAGTGTCCATATGCCTAAGTTATTGGTGAAAATATACTAAGTAATAGTTTATGCGCCCAAATAGTGTCCATGCGCCTAGAATAATTGCCAAAATATGCTAAGTACCAGCTCATGCGCCCAAACAGTACCCCATGCGCCTAAAATTTATGCCCAGGCGCCCAAGTGTAGGTCATGCATCCAAATAGTGGCCATGCGCCCAAAGTGGCTCATGCTCCTAAGTGTTGATGAGCCTAAGTAAGGCTCGTGCGCCGTATAGTGGTAATGCGCCTAAACAGGGCTCACGCGCCTGTATAGTATCAATGCGCCTAGACTGCTTTTACTTAGAAAATTAGGCTCATGCGCCTGAAATGTCCCATGCGTCTGTTTTGAACTTAGAACTTTCTAAAGGATTTTATGAGGTATGTGATTGAGATAGATACTGATGTGATGTGATGGCCTATTTTTAAAGTATGTATAATGATGTGAAGAGGATTATGATGTGATGAATGTTATGATATGTATATGTGTATGATGTGTTATCTTTTAACAGTTTTCAAAACGTATATATTATATTAAATACGTTATGTATTATGTTATGACTTTACGTAGTATGATGTATGTATGAATGAACGTAAAGTATAACATAATGAACTGAAAGATAACAAGGACGAAAAGTGAAAAGTAATGAACGAATAAATGGCTTGCAACCAAATAGAATGGAGGTGCATGACCATGTTGTCATTAGCTCAACTGTGTGCGGGTTAACTAACCCAAAGGATACACACAGGGTCAATCATTGAGATTGACGGGACCTTGTGGCGTGCCCTAGGTAACTAGGTCAGCTGCTTGCATAATGTTCAGGGTCTATTTGTAGACCTCAGTCCTAACATCAGATTGACAGGACCCTTGTGGCATGCCCTATGAAAGTAAAAGATAGTGAAAAGCATGAAACGAAGGTATGTATATGAAAGAGAATGTTAATGAAAAGTACAAAACGAAAGTATGTGTGTGATGATGATAGATAACAATGAAAATACGAAAGAACAAAAGAACAATGAATATTGTCTGGATGTATATATGATGTGTGCTCATATACGAAAGTAAAGCATTTTATTTTAGAAGTATATTTTCGTATATAAAACACACAAGGTATTTTAATACTTCTAAAACTAGAACTCACTCAGCAATGCTGATTTTATGCATTTTCAGTTGGCAGGTAATTTTGCTGAGGATGGCACATGGGGAGGCTACTCGGCAAGGCAAGACTGGCATCCATTCACGCATAAAGATATTGTTGTTTTGTAATGCAATTAAATGATGCTTTTGTAACTTAAACAATATTGTATTGCTTAACAACAGTAAATATTAATGTGATGAATGGTTTATTGTATTGCTTAATAACAGTAAATATTAATGTGATGAATGGTTTTCGGTTAATGTAATTTTGCTGCTTAACCTTATGAAATGTGTAATGTTTTATATAATAATGCAGTGATTGTCCAACTGTAAGCGTCCGGGGAATGGGTCCTTACATAATATCAATAATAATCATCCCAAAGATAGCTTTAAGTTAAAGATTAGACTCTAAAATAATTAATTACTGACAACGGATGAAAAGTAGATGTGGAAATCAATCAAAAGTTGAATACTTATACAAATACATAAGTAAAAATTCTAGGTGCATGACAACTGTTCAGGCGCATGACCACTGTTGGGACGTCCGAGACTTAGGCGCATGACAACTGTTTAGGCACATGACCACTGTTGGGACGTCCAAGGCTTAGGCGCATGACAAATATTTAGGCGCATGACCACGGTTGGGACGTCCGGACTTCGGCGCACGACAACTGTTTAGGCGTATGACGACTGTTCAGGCGCATGAGCACTGTTCATGCGCATGACATAGACAGACGCCTACTTAGACATTTAGCATAAGTCCTTAACTCACCTTGGGACCGAAGAGGGGATTGTTACATTCTCCCACCGTTTAGGAAATTCATCTTGAAATTTTAGCTTCAATTAGATTTTGCATGAGTTGGTTTGAAAAGGTGCGGATACTCCTTTCTCATCTCATCTTCTCGTTCCCAAGTGAACTCGGGTCCATGCCTAGAGTTCCATCTCACTTTTACCTTGGGTATGTGACTTCGCCTAAGTTTCTGGACCATTCGATCGGTAATCTCCATGGGCTCCTCAAGAAAGTTCAACTTGTCATTGATTTTGGCTTCCTTCAATGGAAATTCCATGGTCCTGTCTACCAAACGCTTCTTCAGGTTAGACACATAAAAAGTGTTATGTATGTAACTCAACTTTTGAGGTAGCCTTAGCTGATATGCTACCAGGCCAACTCTTGCCAATATTTTAAAGGGTCCAATATATCTTGGGCTTAGTTTTCCCTTCTTGCCAAATCTCATGGCTCCCTTCCATGGTGCGACTTTTAACATCACTCTATCACCTACTTGGAATTCTAGGAGTTTTCATCTTCTGTCAGCATATTTCTTTTGATGATCTCTAGCTGTTCTCAGTCGCTCCTTAATCTTAATTAATTTATCTGTGGTTTCCATTATGATGTCGGGTCCCATCACTTGGCTATCACCAACCTCATTCCAACTTAATGGTGATCCACATTTCCTGCCGTATAGAGCCTCATACGGGGTTGGTTTTATACTGGTGTGGTAACTATTATTGTAGGAAAACTCTACTAGGGGAAGGTGATTATCTCAGCTTCCACCGAAGTCAATCACGCAAGCTCTTAGCATGTCTTCCAGAGTCTAAATGGTTCTTTCACTTTGCCCATCGGTTTGAGAGTGATACGCGGTGCTTAAATCAAGACGGGTCCCCAAAGCCTATTGAAGAGATCTCCAAAATTATGATATGAAGCGACTATCAAGATTTGAATAATCGAGAGCGGCACTCCATGCCGAGTTACTATTTCATCAATGTATAGTTGGGGTAACTTTGACAAATCGTAGTCCTCTTGAGTTGGTAAGAAGTGGGCTAATTTGGTAAGCCAATTACCCAAATAGCATCATGACCGCCAGATGTCCTTGGTAATTTCATGACAAAATCCATTGTGATGTTATCCCATTTCTATTCCGGGATCTCGGGTTGCTGTAGGGTTCCTGAAGGTTTTTGGTTTTCGGCCTTCACCATTGCACACGTCAGACATTTCCCCACGTAGGTGGCAATAGATTTATTAAACCCGAGCCACCAGAAAAGTATCTTTGAGTCTTGATACATCTTATCACTTCCTGGGTGAACCGAATATCTAGATTTGTGGGCTTCGTCCAAAACTATATCCCTAATTCCACCATGCTTAGGTACCCACGTCCTTCCTTCACATTTATATAAGCCATCATTATCCACTACCAAATGCTTCTCCATCCCTGTTAACATCTCCTCAGTCAGTTTATCTTCCTTAATAGCTTCCATCTATGCTTCTTTTATTCTAACGACATGGATAGTGTACACACTCATCCTCAGAGCACGAACTCGAAGGGGTTTCTCTCTTTCCTTTCTACTCAGGGCATCAGCCACTACATTTGGATTTCTAGGATGGCAGCGAATCTCACATTCATAATCACTTAATAACTCTACCCATCTTCTCTGACGCATGTTCAACATCTTTTGATCAAGAATGTGTTGCAGGCATTTGTGATCGGTATAGATAACACACTTAGTACCATAGAGGTAGTGGCTCCACATTTTGAGTGCAAACACCATGGCACCCAATTGCAAATCGTGGGTCGTGTAATTTATTTCATGCTTGTTCAGCAATCTGGACGTGTAGGCGATCACCTTTTCTCGCTGAATTAGCACACATCTAAATCCTTGACGCGAGGCGTCACAATAGACTACAAAGTCCTCAGTTCCTTCTGGTAGGGCAAGGATAGGTGTGCTCCATAGTTTTTCCTTCAATATATTAAAGGCTTCATTTTGTTCCTTTCCTACTTATAAACTGTATCCTTCTTGGTCAAAGCGGTTAGTGGTTGTACCGTTCGTGAGACGTCTTTGATAAACCTCCTGTAATAACCAGCCAAACCAGGAAATTGTCTGATTTCGGTAGGAGTTTCTGGAATCTTCTAGTTCTTGATGGCCTCTATTTTTTCTAGAACCACTTTAATTCCATCCTTATTCATTATGTGCCCAAGAAACTGGATTTCGCGCATTCAAAACTCGCATTTGGAGAATTGTGCTTATTTTCTTGAGTAGTTCAAGGATGAGCCGGAGATGCTTCTCATGTTCTTCTTTTCTTCGGGAGAAGATCAAGATATCATCAATAAATACAATCATGAACTTGTCTAGATATGGGCGGCATACTCAGTTCATGAGATCCATGAATGCCGCTGGTGCGTTAGTCATTCCGAAGGGCATGACTAGGTACTCATAGTGTCCATATCTAGTTCTGAAGGTTGTTTTGGGGATGTCTTCCTCCTTTATCTTCAGTTGATGGTATCCCCATCTTAAGTCTATCTTGGAAAAATAGCTGGCTCCTTGCAGCTGATCGAATAAGTCATCAATTCTAGAAAGAGGATATCGGTTCTTTATCATGAGCTTATTCAGTTCCTGATAGTCGACGCACATTCGTAGCGTTCCATCCTTCTTTTTTACAAATAGTACCGGAGCACCCCATGGTGAAAGACTTGGTCGTATAAACCCCTTATCAAGCAGATCTTAGAGTTGTAGCATCAGCTCCTTCATCTTGCGCGGAGCAAGTCGATAAGGTGCTTTGGCCACCGGCGCGGCACCATGTACTAAATCTATCTGGAACTCAACTTGTTGGGTTGGAGGGAGTCCTGGTAAGTCTTCGGGAAACACTACCAAGTACTCAGACACCACAGGTATATATTTAATTTTCTATTCCCCTCTTGCTTTCATCACGTAAATTAAGAATGTTGTGTGTCCTTTCTTAAGGCTCTTAGTAGCCTTTAGGTGGGATATCATGGGGTATAGCGGGTGGTTCCTCTCAACATGGACCACTAACATCTCTCCGTCGGCTAAAGGTATCCTAAGTAAACGTTCGTCACACATGATTTTAGCCCTATTCCTAGCCAACCAATCCATTCCCACGACTACATCAAAACACCCTAACTTTATAGGCATTAAGTCTATCTTAAATGATTTACCCTCTAGTTCTACGGTGCAGTCTTTGATGATTTCATTAGTATCTATTACATTACCGTAAGCTAATTCTACAGCAAACGTATCGGTTAAGGTGCAAGCTGCCAAATCAATCAAAGGCCTAAAGGTAGTAGAAACATAGCTAGCAGTTGCTCCAGTATCAAATAAACGGTAGCAGGTTGGTTGTTTATGAGAAACATAACGTTATCCAGATCGGGTTCCTTACGAGCACCGTTAGGATCCATCATGAACGCTCTTCCCTTAGGTTTGTTAGGTCTGGTATCTTTGTCTCTTGCTAGCTTGGGGCATTTGTTCCTCATATGTCCTAGATCTCTATATTATAATGTTGTCTTCCAGGTTCATAAGTACAATCCTTAATCAGATGACCAGTCCTTTTACACCTAAAACAAGGCATGGGGTTGCACTCCCCTTGATGGTGTGGCTTGTATTTGTTGCAAAAGGAGCTTGTGCCTAGGTACAACCTCTGAACCTTTTCACCATTATCATTACGCCTTACACTTTCACCAGATCTCTTGCTTGAGCTGCTACTGCTGCTGACCATCTTCCTCGCATTAAACCACTTCCTTTTATCGTCCACCGCCTTCCTTTTGTCCTCGGTTCTCACCTGCTCAGTCCAACAGCTCTAGCTAGGTCATCAGTCAGACTACTGGTGAAATCAATGGCAGCTTGTAGGGTCGTAGGCCTGGAAGACCGAACCATGCCTCTAACCCCAGATGAAGCGGGTTACACCCTTGGCTTCTAGCATCACTAGGTGTGGCACAAATCGGGACAAAGTCAGGAAACGGTTGATGTACTCCGTATAGTTTGGGCCTTTCATTTCTAAGCTTAGGAATTCAGCCTCAAGCTTCTCCAGTTGGTTGATCGGGCAGTATTTGTTGGTAATTAGCTCCCCGAACTCAGACCAGTTCATCCAGCCGACAACATTCCTGCCTCGAGGTTGAATGATGGTTTTCCACCATTCCAGTGTTGGTCCTTTAAGCTAGTATGAAGGAAACCTTACCATGTGCTCAAGCTTGCACTCACTGATATCTAATACAGCCTCGATCTCATCCAGCAACCTACAAGTCTCAATTGCACCATTAGTGCCATTAGAGTCTGTTGGTTTGCAAGCCATGAAGGTCTTGTAGGAACATCCACTTGTTATTTCCTTAGTGTAGTCATCGTTACCTTCATCATTACCGGGTCCATTATTTCCAGTTGCATTTCCCCGATCTACGTTGTTCTGGGCGATTGTTGTCGGGATGGCATTGGCAATTTGCTGAGCGACCAAGTTAGCAATCCTCTTATCATTCTCCTTGTTAACATTCTCTCCATGTGGAGTTTCTGGTGGGGTAGATGGTTGGTTTCCACCTCGGTTTCCAGTTTGACTAGTTTCCTTGTTTCTACCTCGGGTAGCTCCCCTTCTTCCAACGCGAACTCCTCATCTAGGCAGCGTTTTGGTGTCATCATAGATAAACTTATTTAGCAGCTCATAGATTTGGTTTCAAGTATTCCATTGCATCAAATTAACTCCTATTAGTTATGTTTGCCACAGACATGAGAACACCTATTATTTACTACAAGTCATGCATAGTTGTTTCATTCAAAGAACATGAAGTTAACTACCAACGGAGCAACAAAATTAATTTCTCAACACATGGGTTAGCACATTCTGAATTGAATCACACTTCCAAAAGTTAGCATCATAAAATAATAGTTTTATAGATAGTTTAAGCATAGCGTCAACCAAACAAAATAGTACTAGTGTCATAGTTTCACAAATTAAAAGGTGCCCTCACCCCGATAAATAATAATAGCTTCTGAATAGATATGTAAAGTAGATTCTTTAAATAGTTTCAAAGCCTACCGCTCATCAATAAAGTATCACCCCATCATCACTGCCACTTCTTCTTCAACCACCCAAACCAGCCTGAATTCTTCTTCTTCTGCTCCTCATCCAAGCGTTGAACACTGTGAGACGCCATCATAGCCTGGAACTGGGAGGACTGAGAGGTCCACGTAGCATGCTAAAGAGTCAACTCATATCGCTGAATGGTCCTAAGTATGTCACTCATCGTAGGGTCTGATGGACCAAAATCAGTAGCCCGATGGCTAGAATGGGAGTAGGGATCCACAGAAAGTACACTCAGTCTGTCATACATACTACACCTAGGTGGCATCCAGTACTCATCATGAGGTTGGCATCTAGGCGGGTCGATCTTAGGAGGTGCTTGTGCTGGAGCGATCGCGGGAGGAAGTGGAGGAGGAGGCATCCTAAAGGAAACCGAAGGTCCTGGTCTTGCACTCTCATGGGGGCGAGTGATAACACGCGCACCCCTATTCCCAATAGGTGGAATAGGTGAATGGGTAGGTGCGGTGACGTGTGGCGAGTTGGAGCGTGTTTGGCTCCTGGCTGGGGATGTCGATGAAGAGTCTTCCGATGGCTCGGTGTCATCAGATGTCACAGATATCCAGCCTGGATGTCCACACCTTCTTAGGGACGCCTCATACTCTGTCTGAGGCCTTGCCCTCCTGAGGTTCCCAACGGGGGCAGTCTCGTCGGTCGGGTGTGCAGGTGCTTTTCCCTTATCAGCCATAGTCTTGTTATCCTGTAAAAATTATCATGAGTAATTTGTTTTCTCATAGCTCATTACAATAATAATAATAATAATAGTACTAATAGTAGTAGTGATGGTAGTAGTATCAATAACCAATAGTATCATCAAGCAATGACAGACAAGAAAGTTTAATTTAAAATCAGCTTTAGATCGTGTTTAAGAAAATTCCTTAAGTCATCTACTCCAAATATCTCACTTTGAGTTTTATGCTGGAATTTACACGTCCGTTAAATTCATGATTACGTTGATCAAGTGTAATCATTGATTTATCGAACCTGCTTACTCCAACACTCATCAAAGCAAGGGCAGTCCTAAGGTATCAGGGTTGTAGCCTAGGGTCGACTAAGGTATTCTCGACTTCTCTACAACCTGTGGCTCTGATACCAATCTGTCACACTCCTGGCCCAAGGAGGGTGGGACGTCATGGACTACCAACATACATGGCAGCGAAAACAAACCATCATGAGAGCACATAAGTAGAGAAATCACATGGCATTACTTAAATATTACAAATCTGGGGCTATAACAGTTAAGCCCGGTTACAACGGAAGTGTTTCGGACAAAGCGTCCATAAGTTTTAAGTAACATCAAATATGAATTGTCCAAGTGGTAAAAGTTGAGTCCAATATTGTCATAGGGTCACGGTGCTAGGTCATTCATAGTCTTCTAATCAAACTGGACTTCCATAAAGGGTTCCCTGAAACATGCTCAAAAAGATTTTGTGTCAACTAAAAAATTGGTGAGTTAGTGCTTAAAGTTTGTAAACAAAAGGATTCTTTTAAAATCCATAAGTTATTTCTAGAATCATAAAATCACTGTTGTGGGGTCACAATCAACCCTGCACTCGGTCCCGGTTAGCCTCTTCTAAAGTTGTGTTATAACGGTTAACCCATAGGAAGAACTGAGCCTCAAAACAATGCATCATACCTGCTGGATGGTTCACCATAGTATTTTATAAAAACTTGTCACATGACACAAATGACCCCGCAGGATCTCAGTGTGGAACCCATCCGATTATACGAAAGGCACTGTGTGTGGGGGATTCCCCAAGTAGATCTACCCATATAAAACAAGAAGTTCACAAAAGAATTAATGATTGTGATACAAGTATAAGAAGGTATCAACATTTTCCATAACATATAAGCATCATAAAATAGCACAGTAACAGTTTCAGTTCAAATAGAGCATGCTTCATCCCAAAACAATAGTAAAAAGGGGAAACACTAGAACTCACCTTAGGTAAATCAACAGTTCTTTAGTCACAGAAAAGATTCAAGTCCTAGCACCCTGATCAAGATACAGGTAGTAAGCTATAGGTTCTTAACTATTGGAAGTGTAACTGAGTGTATTTTATGGTTATAAGTTCACGTGGCTTCGTTTCTTAGAAGTTTGCGTCAAAAAGTTTCATTTTTAGGAAAGTTAGGGTTTTGGCATATGGACGCCAAGTTTTTATGGTTCTCATAAATTTGTTTACATAATAATAGTTTTCGGTCATATGGTTACTGAAAATTTAGTTTTTTATAGAATTTATATTTTGGTCCCTCAAGTTTCAGAATTTACAATTTTATCCCCAATGTTGCATTCTTTCCATTTCTTGACCCAATATGGCCCTTATTAGTTCCTAGGGGTTTTTATATTACTTCTAAGCCTGTTTCAACTTAATATTTTCTAGGATTTTATCTTGAGAGGTTTAAAACACAAAATTCGAGTTACTGGTTATGGTAAAACCGTTACTTTGTGCATCTAGTTTTAAATCTTTTAATTCCAACCTATTATACTCAAGTATTACTTTTTAAAGACTTTTAGCCAAGATTATAATCTGTTTTAAATGAAGTTTTTGGGTTATTTGAGTAGACGCTTCATTTTTAAACTAACCCGTTAAAAATCCGTTTTTACCCGAAACCGATACTCTAATCCACTTTCTTTCAACTTTCCACCCAAAATATCACTTTGGGGCCTTCTAACTTACTGAAATAACATGGATTTATTGGTCTTAGGCTTGTTACACTATTTTTAAAATTTTATCCAAAAGTTTCCCGGTTTAGGCTTATCTTTATTAAATAAATTCATCGAAATTACATATTAACCCAAAAATTCACTGAATTCGGTTTTTAACACTAAAATATTTATTCTAGGGCCTGGAATTTTTAAAAAATTGCAACTTTTTAAGGTTTGGCCATTTTTGAGAATTTCACCACCTTTCGGGTCTTTAATTTCACCTATAAGGTCCATAATACCACTCCATTATACCCACAACAACTATCACGAATTTTATAAGATTTTTATCACTAAACTACTGGAACAAACATAATCTCACATATTTATGAATAACTAGCATCATTGTGGTATTTTGGAGGGTGTTTTACATCATTTGCACATGTGTCATCCTCATAGTTTGAGCTCAAACATAGTCAAACCTTTTTATAACATTCAAACTAGATTATAATAATGTTTATTTAATGTTTTAAAGAATGTTTTTAACTTTGGTTGGCAGGGTTTTCAAAACAAGTGGTTAGATGTTGCTAAAACGCATAAAAAGAGGGTTTTCAAGGTGAAGCCTTATGCACCAACCCTATATTCACGGATTTCCCTTAGAATGTACCTTGAGTGAAGTTATAAGTCCCTCAAGAATGAGAATATATCAGCAAGTTTCTGTTGGAACAAGAAAGACAAGATTTTTTATAGTTAAAAGGAGTAAAACTCAAGAAATAACCTCATTCAAGTATAATGATGCTTACACTTCAAGTGTTCTATGTTTTGGGAAGATTTGAAGGGTAGGGAAGCTGTTGGTTCTTGAGCTAGGGCTGGAGTTCCTTGTTATTGCAAGTTCTTGCAAGAAACTACACCTTTCGATCACCTCCTAGCCTGAACTTGCTCCAAAATGTGATGTTCTTGAAGATGGCTTTCGAATATGGCTGGGAAAAGAAGAAGAAAGTGCAGAAATGTTAAAGAAAATGGAGAGAATTTCATGGATGAGGGAGAGTGTGAATAGGGTGAGTGATTTTCATGTTATGCGAAAGAGCGGTGGAGTTTGGTGGTGGTTTTTGTGGGTTTCAATGGAGAAGAGTGATTGGGGGAGAGGGGAGGCCGTTTTTGTTGTTTAGTGGGAGCTTTAATTTAAATTTTCAGTTGTAAACATTCATTTTATAGTATAATTTGTTGTAGATGGTAGTTTCTAGTTTTATAAGTTTTTAAAGGTGTCATATACAAGTATCTATTCGAAGCATGAATGTGTGTGTATGTACACACATATGTATTTGTATTCATTTAAAAGTTGAAAGAAACTTTAATATCAATAATAATCATACCAAAGATAGCTTTAATTTAAAGATTAGACTCTAAAATAATTAATTACCGATAACGGATGAAAAATAGATGTGGAAATCAATCAAAAGTTGAATACTTATACAAATACATAAGTAAAAATTCTAGGCGCATGACACCTGTTGAGGCGCATGACCACTGTTGTGACGTCCGAGACTTAGGTGCATGACTACTATTTAGGCGCATGACCACTGTTGGGACGTCCGAGACTTAGGTGCATGACAACTGTTGGGACGTCCGAGACTTAGGCGCATGACAACTGTTCATGCGCTTTTCAGGCGCATGACGACTGTTCAGGCGCATGAGCAATGTTCAAGCGCATGACTTAGATAGACGCCTACTTAGACATTTAGCATAAGTCCTTAATTCACCTTGGGACCGAAGAGGGGGTTGTTACATTACTTTTCCCCCTAAGTTTATAAATAGCTGAAATGAAAATGGGGCCGCGAAACTCACCTCGAAATGGTTAGAAAATAAGGTGAACAAAAGATTCAAGGAATGCGAGCAACGAACGATCAAACACTTATAGCTAATAGTAATTAAGTCTTTAAACACTTTCAAAGAGAATAAATATATTCGGTCGGGTTCGTGTCGGATTGGGTTCGACGCGTGACACGTTCACGAAAATTGTACACCTCAATTACTAATTTAATAAATAAGAATGCGTAAAAATCTATATATGTGCATATAATTAGCCATGTTCTCACTTTTATTTACCCATTATATACATGTATATAAACTATAATTACTTCTCACACATGATTATACATACTACCATATACGCCCGCACACACACACACTATCATGTCTATTCAATCGATACACACGTATGTATATAACCAGGCACATACGCTTATATATATACACCATATCACACTCCAACACACTATATAATAATAATAGTAGTAGTAGTAGTAATAATAATAATAATAATAATAATAACAATAACAATAATAATAACAATAATAATAACAATAATAATAATAATAATAATAATAATAGTTATAATGATAATAATAGTAATAATAATAGTAATAATAGTAATAGTAATAATAATAATAATAATAATAATAATAATAATAATAATAATAATAATAATAATAATAATAATAATGTCACACCCTCCTAGAAGCAAAAACACAAGGATGCGACGGACGGGACATTCATAACACATTAGGGGTCAAAGAGAATCACTAAAGGTATTCTCAGTAAATGGGTCATGACGTCACCCGACACATAGTAATACGTGTCAAGTACAGTCAATTTCAAAACCTCATACCATAAATGCGTAAATAATCTAAAGATTCCATTTGGAAACAAAAAAGCACAAGTACCAAAACAATTCCAAGTACAAATTCAACAAGTTATAATTCAACAAAACAACCAAGTCCAAACAAGTCTAAAGGTCCTATGAAATGTCTTTTTCTCCTAAAGGAGCGGCCTTATCTAAAGTCCATAGCCAAGTACCTAAGCCTCATTACCTGAAAAGACATGCTCATAAATGTCAACATACGTTGGTGAGTTCACAGCTTTATAAGTACAAAAGACGTCGCCGTGAAAGTAGTAAATAAAATAAGTGTGTGGGTAAGAGAGCATAGTAGTCATAGAATTCCATAAAAGTCCATTTATGAGTCCAAGTCCAATAATCAGATTATATTCACCCAAGGGCTCGCACAAGGCCAAGTCATTCTTCGCTAGCATACCAACGACAGGAGTGGGGTGTCAACCCGTTAGTACTAACAATACCTCTCCATAACAGTCCAGTCCAAGTACAGTCCAGTTCAATCCAAGTACAGTCCAAGTACAGTCCAAGTATAGTCCAAGTACAGTCCAAGTACAGTTCAAGTACTATACATATTTGTAAAAGAAATCTAGACTCATCCTATGACTCAAACCACACACAAGTTCTTTAGAGCACGGCATAGAACAAAACATTGAGCAAGCTTTTCCCCCAATAAAAACATAATTAAAAAGGGGCCGTGAAACTCACCTTGAAATAGTATAGTCCAAATCCCATAATATGCAAAGCAAGCACTAAGAGTACAAATCACAAAAGGATTACTAAATAACAAAATGACCAATATGGGTGTAATCCTTGTTGCCGAGTTCTTAATGTCGATCATGGTTCTTATTTTATTAAAAACATGATTTACTAGAAGGACAAGTCCAAAGTCAGATTTAAACTTTAAATTTTTTCATGTTTAGGGTTTTAGTTGTCGCTTAGCATCACTTTATTAATGTCTTTTGCAGTACATCTATTTGTCCATATTCAATGAATTAAGGATATTATTAGCTTATCTTTTTAAAATAAATTTAATCACTTTTAAGTATAAAGTTTGTCTTCATTTGATTATTTAATTTCAAATCCTTAATTTTTTAGTTTATCAAAAATTTTCAGCATGTAGAGCTGATTGCGCACCAGTTTTGCATAAACTGTTTGGAGGTCGAAACGATAACAAAAAGTTGTACAATCGGTATCTTTGAAAGATAAGACTTTAAAATAAACAACAGAAAAAGAATCATCTTCATTGGATAAAATATAAGAAAGATATGACTCGACCAACACAGATCAACATGCTGCCCAGATTCGTCAGTTTTGACCTTCAGTATTGTTAGCCACATTTGAAGAACAAACGATGTCAAAACCACATGAGGCCACATGGGTTAGTTAGAGGACTCAAAGAACTTGATTTTAGACTCCACGTTTATCCCAATTGGTCGTATTTTGACTAAGTTATTATATGTACAAAATGATCCATTTTTCTGACAGCAAGTTGTCCAGTTCATTAGTCTTGTTCCTTTGTGTCTCAAACTTCAATATTTGTCTGTCATCAACCCGAGAATATAAATAACTTTTATTCCAAGTTCTAGTTGTCCAAAACTTCCACTAAACACTTAGTTTACTTTAAGTTTTCAGTCTCAAACAGTTTGTTGAGTTTTAGTCTCACGGTTTGCAACGGGAGTTGGTAATCTCATTGTTTCAATCGTTCAACACGTTTAACCTTTCGAGAAAACAAATTCAATGACTTCAAAACATTTTATAAGTCCAAGATGTCGTTTAAGAGCAGGTCATACAAGATTACAACCCAATTTTGATAGATTTGAAGAATATACAAATCCAAGGATTAGGGTTTTTACAAAGTAGAGAATCCAACAATCACAAGGCCTAGATCTTCACGATCCCAATGCCCAAAACAAAGAATAAGAGAATATTAGATGAAGATTTTGTATTTAGATGATGAACATCATCTAAGTTTGCGTAGGACAAGAGTTAAAATCATCAAGAAATTATTTTTGCTTATCGTAGAGTCGAAGATGAACGAGTCTTGTTTAGTATGAGATCTTGAATGTCTTGATTATCATCAAATCGATGGATGGCAGAAAGAGGGCAGAATTTTCGATTGAAATGGAGGAGTAGAAGAAGATTTGGGTTGTGGTGGCTAGGGTTTACACTAGAGAATGACTTGGAGATGAAGTTTGCACAAGTGAGAAAACAAGGGGGTATTCCCCTTGTCTACTAGTTTCGGCCGCAACAAGGGATGGGCAAGGGCCTTCGGGCCCTTGGCCCGTAGCTGATTCTGATTTCACATTCAAGGTATCATTAGTGTTTATGTATAGGGTGTACCACAGCTAACCCACCACACTGCTAACACCTTGATAGTGTATCATTCACCAACCGTAGCTAACTTCCAATTCAACTACTGTCTTAGAGGATGTGCCTAAAAACAAGGTTTCCTTTGGTTGTCAGTGTAACTTTCTCATGATCTTGAGCTGCTTTTAGTTGTCCTTGATTTGAAAGCCCTAATCATTCACCTCTCAAATGATTTATGATCCAGTCATCTAACTGTGCCTAAATTCTGCCCATTATATTGGTGACCAACACTTACATTTGTATAATGCCTCATGCTAATATAATAATCCATTGGTAGCTATTGTTATAAGGAAACTCAACTAATAGTTGGTGGGTGTCTGAACTACCTCCGGAGTTAATAATACAAGACCTTAACATATCTTGCGATGTCTTAACAATTCATATACTCAGACCGTTAGTCCGAGAGTAATAAGTTGTACACCTGTCCTGACGCGTTCCTAGCACCTTCTACTGGCTCTACAAGAATCGTGGCATGAAGAAACTGTCACGATCAAAGACAATCAACAAAGGTGCTCCATTTCTGTCCATAATTTCACTGACATAAATCCCTTCCTGCATTTCCATCTTGTACCCCTCACGAATAGTCGGGAAATGGGTGAATATAGTCAGTGACCCAAATTAAGTCATTCCCACTACTAGTTTGTGATGAAGTCTACATGAATGTTTTTCCACCTCCATTCCAAAATCTTAGGCTATTACAACAGGCCAGATGGCCTTTGATTCTATGCTTTGACCTTTGATCTCGTCGAAAGCTAGCACACATAGTCCGCTATGTCCCTTTTTATTCAAGAAAACCAATACATATCCTAACGATCATGGCACCACTTGTTTACACCAAGATGAACAATATACGAAAAATTGTGTGATTCGTCCATCACCAATGTCTACACATTTCAATAAAAAAAACTAGACTTCACTTCATAAAGTACAATCCTCCATCTTTCTTTTGTACCAACTGTTTGTCCAGACTTCTTAAAGCCTTATCCTTCACACTCGGTCTCCTCATTGATTCAATTTGAGTAACATTGATGTGGAATTTGCTACCTAAATGAACCGTCCTCCCCAATGCCCTTTCCCACATAGGTTTGAACCTTTTCTTACGGCTCAACATATTGGAACCCACATTTGCCCTTCCCGGGTGACATCAGATTTCAAAGTCGTAGTCACTGAATAACTCAATCCAATGTCTCGGTCTCATGTTCAATCCTTTTTGATAAAAAATATGTTGAAAACTCTTGTGTTCAATATATATGGCACACTTGGAGAACTTAGCATATAGTTTCTCCTTTTCTAACAATTCCAGGACTGTCCCCACATATTTCTCATGATCCTCCCTCTCCTCAAATAAACTAGAATATCCTCAATGAACACTATGACAAGCTACTCAGAATTGGCTTACACATCTGATTCATCAGGTCCATGAATACTGCAGGTGCCTTTGTTATCCCCAAAATGCATAACTATTAACTCGTGATCTCTATAACGAGTTCTAAATGATTTCTTCGATATGTCGTCCTCATGTACTCTGAATTGATGATTCCCAAATGGATATCAATATTCTCAAGGGTGTGTTGATACTTCTAGCTGATCGAATAGGTCCTTTACCCTCAAAAAAGGATAACGGTTCTTTACGATTAACTTATTCAGCTTTTGATAGTCCACGCATGTGAAGGATCTATCCTTCTTCTTGACACAAAGCACTAGTGCCCCAAGGTGAGTGAGCGGGTCGTAGAAAACCCTATCTACGACTCCTGAAGTTGATTAGAAAAATTTTCCTCCTTCAAAGGTGCTAAGCGATAAGGTATCCGAGCAACATGCATTGCGTTAAGTACTAGGTCAATCTGAAAGTCCATCTATTATGAAGGAGGCGATCAAGCCAAATCCTTCCGGAATGCTTCCTGAAATTCTCACACAACAGGTATGTTATCTAGATCTTGTTTCTCCACCTTCATGCTCATGATCTGCATCTTGTCTGATTTTGATCTCTTTCCATGTACGTCGAGGGTCTCACCATTGGACAACGACATGGGAGTAGTCTTCTCGTAGAAGATAACCTCAGCCTTATTCCCTGATAACTAGTCCATTCTCACGACCATGTCAAAACTTCCAACCCCAAATCATATAAGATCTATTTTAAAGGCATGATCCTCTACTAGCACAACATAGTCCCAAATTATTTCATTAATATTTAGAAGACTACCATTTGCCCATTTCATAACACGTATCCTCATAGTTAGGGTCAAGTCCAACTTAGTTATAAAAGTCAAAGTCACTAAGTCTGGGTCCTGTCGAGTATTATTGACACCAATCCCAAATGCCTTTCTATGAACAGGGTTGCCATATTACCTTGCGCTATGCTAGCACAAGTTGCAGGCCAGATTTTGAATTGTTCCTTTGTTCTTGATCGACCATTTGACCTTGAATTCCATTTAACCTCGCATATGCATTTCGATGATGTTTCCGGGTTTCACACTCATAATGTCAATGTCAAACTCTTGCCAATTTAACAGTATTAATCGGCATAATTAGGTTCACTAACACCTTAAAACCCTTGCCTAAGCGCTCCACTTGCTAGAAATTTAGATACACATGACGTGGCGTCATAGTCGGATGGTGTAGATGGCACTTATTACAGGCCGGACAAGTGCCGGTATAGTCCTTCATTGTTAGCACTACAGCCACATATCCTTTCCCGACCTTGTCCTTTTTGTCCCTTTAAACACCATCTATCTTACCGGATTCCCTAACATCCTTTTTCATCTCACTAGCTTTCTCGAAGCACTAATACGAACCATCTCGTCAGCCGAAGTACATGTCTTCAGTATTGCACTCCAAACGGTTGGGGCGCAGCATCGGCCATCATTTCATAACTATAGA
Organism: Flaveria linearis; assembly: GCA_024085815.1. Classification (NCBI taxonomy): domain Eukaryota; kingdom Viridiplantae; phylum Streptophyta; class Magnoliopsida; order Asterales; family Asteraceae; genus Flaveria; species Flaveria linearis. The sequence continues at coordinate 50,451 of JABSNV010000174.1, read as the reverse complement.
CCCAGCCCCCCTGATGTGCTCTCAATCCCCTTTTTTATTTATGTGTCATAATTATGGAACTCGCTTTACCAGCTTATGGAATTGGTAGGTATGGGCGTCATAACCACATCCTACCATTACATGATTCCAAGACACAAGATCTAACTTTTCCATCTCATCCGTAAGGTAGTACTCCTCGTTTACCAATCCTTTAAGCTCATCCAAAGTCATGGCCATTATAACCTCCATACCTCAAGCTAGTGTTTGGGCATTCTACTACGCTAGTTCTTCACCCACCGATGAATAGACTACACAGTTTACCTTATGATTTTCAGCACAGATTTTGATGTCTACATCTGTTCCAATTTTCTCAATGCAACGGGTCAGAGTTTGCTACTCCAACTTTCCCATCATACTGATCTTTTGTGTACGTACAACCAAGCCTGCCTCTAGTACCATTTCCTTCCCTGTCATCAGTCCTACCATTTCTAACTCCAAACCGCTAGGATCATCACATAGCCCAGTTCAAGCACATCCTTAGTATACCGAAGACGTTTATATATAGAGTTCCCCGTAGCGTTCCTACCAAACCAACGATATACCAAGAATGATGCTTAAACTGGTTACAAGACATCCATGTATTCCATCAAGCGTATTCTAGAACATCCAAATGTCTAATGCCCTAAGTCTTAAGATCAGTCTGAACAAAGCAACATAGGTACATAGAGTCTTACCTCTCTACTTCAATTCTTCAAAGACCAAGTACATCTTGAACATGTAGTTAATTTCCACGATCACAGAAACAAAAGTGATTTCAAGACCCCATAGATACCGAGATAAAATGTCAAGGTATGATTCCCATGAAGGTTCTAGATCGGTTTGTACTTATGCAAGGATAAAGGAGATAGGTGTTTCCACACCATTGATTATAATAAGAATAGTAACTCTGGTGTCCTATGTATAGAATGGAAAATTCGTGTGAACTATGACGTTATCCAACAAAAGGGTCTGCTATATTTCACATGCACTGCAAATTGTAATTACGTGTGTGCCCGTAATGATAATTTGCTTTGTATGGTCACCCCTAGCTCATCCTGTCAGAGTCAACGCATCATGTCGAGTACAGAGTGTCATCCATGATTGGAGAATCAAAGATATGGTCACTAACCAAAGGTTAAGTAACCAAAGTTGTACATAGAAATTGATTAAGAAAGCATTCACGTGCATAAGGAACAATTAAAAGAATGCAATTAGTTTAATCCAAAATCCAATAAAGTAGTCATCTGACCTGAGTACGCCATGGTTCTTGTGTGTTGGTGTCATGTCAACTAGCGTGTTCATATCCCGCGACTCAACTCACAACACAGGTATCACCGGCAGACGCATATAATAATGTTGGCTTAATGACCTAAGTCCTTTAAAAATCCTTATAGCCGCTCTTATCAATCCAAACCAAATAATAGTTAAGAATATAACGAGAGGACTTCTTTACCTAATGCTTTCTTAAGGCATGCACAGATGATAGAATGATTAAAAAAATTTTAAAACAGGTACATCACAAATAACATGTAAGACAAGGTACACAGCATAACAAATGATGCACATAGAACATTCACATGTATAATAGTACACACATAATCCTATGATGCATACTACATATGGCTACTTAGGTTATAGTCTAGGTCGAATAATCCACCTAATTCTTTACAACCAATGGCTCTGATACCAATCTGTCACACCTTTGCTAGAAGCGAAAACACGAGGATGCGACGGACGGGATCGTCATAACACATTGGGGGTCTAAGAGAGTCACTAAAGGTATTCTCCGTAAATGGGTCATGACGTCGCCCGACACATAGGAATATGTGTCAAATACAGTCAATTCCAACACGTCATACCATAAAGCGTAAATAATCCAAAGTTTCCATTTCGAAACAAAGAAGCACAAGTACCGAAACAATCCCAAGTACAAATTCAACAAGTTACAATTCAACAAAACAACCAAGTCCAAACAAGTCTAAAAGTCCTATGAAATGTCTTTTGCTCCTAAAGGAGCGGTCTTGTCTAAAGTCCACTACCAAGCACCTAAGTCTCATTACCTGAAAAGACATGCTCATAAAGATCAACATACGTTGGTGAGTTCATAGGTTTATAAGTACAAAAGACGTCACCGTGAAAGTAGTAAATAAAATAAGGTGTGGGGAAGAGAGCATAGTAGTCATAGAGTTCCATAAAAGTCCATTTATGAGTCCAAGTCCAATAACCAGATTATATTCACCCAAGGGCTCGCACAAGGCCAAGTCAGTCTTAGCTAGCATACCAACGACAGGGGTGGGGTGTCAACCCATTAGTACGAACAATAGCTCTCCATGACAGTCCAGTCCAAGTACAGTGCAGTTCAATCCAAGTACAATCCAAGTACCGTCCAAGCATAGTCCAAGTACAGTCCAAGTATAGTTCGAGTACAGTACACATTTATGAAAGAAATATAGACTCGATCCTATGACTCAAACCACACACAAGTTCTTTAGATCACGGCAGAGAACAAAACATTGAACAAGCTTTTCCCCTAATAAAAACATAATTAAAAAGGGGCCGTGAAACTCACCTTGAAATAGTACAGTCCAAATCTCATAATACGCAAAGCAAGCACTAAGAGTACAAATCACAAAAGGATTACTAAATAACAAAAGGACCAATATGGGTGTAATCCTTGTAGTCCAGTCCTTAATGTTTGTCACACCCCGGGCCCAGAGAGGCGGGACGTAACGATTAGTAAACAATAACCAAAATGCAGCGGAAACTAAACGGTTTATTTCATAATGTCACATGATATTTACATTAAAATATTGGCTTTGTTTCCCATTTCACAAGGTGCTTCCATCTATGATCTATAGGTGTCGTGATCAATCTCTCGGTGAATACTTCTTGAGGCTTTGACAACTAAGGCTTCTAGGCTCAACTTGTGTCTTTAAGCTCTACCCACATATCATGCATCGGATTGGGTAACTTCTATAGCTCAACTATTCTCCCTAGCTGTACCTGAAGACATGCTCAAAAAGAATTGTGTCAACTAAAAAGTTGGTGAGTTCAAGTGGTTTTGATTCAGAAAATAAAAGAGTCTCATAAAGTTCGTATATCAAAGTATTATATTTAGTATATATGTCGTGGGATCACAACCAACCCTGCACTCAGTCCCGGCTTGCCTCTTCTAAAGTTATGTTATACCGGTTAACCCCGCAGGGAGAAGCTGAGCCCCATAGCATGTGGACCGTACCTGCCAGTAAGGTCCACGTTTGTTTCTTATAAAACCTGTCACATGCCACAACGACCCTTTCGGATCTCCAGTGGGGGTACCTCCCTGTAGCGGGAGCCACTGTGTGTGGGGGATTCCCCAAATAGATCTATCCATATAAACAAGCGGTTCACAGAAGAATTAATGATTGTGATTCATGTATCAGCAGGTATCAACAAGTCCACAACATAGCATTATATAATATCACAAAATAATAGTTTCAGCTTTAAAAATAAAAATAGAGCATGCTTCATCCCCAAAAACAGTAAGTAAAAAGGGGGACACGAGAACTCACCTTGTATCCTTAAATAATTCTGAGCTTGATAAAGAAAAGGATGATCACCAACAAAGCAATCCTAACTAGAACATATAAGATTCACACTTAGAATTTAGCACGATGTTATTACATGCGTGCAGTTGAGCTCTTTAGTTAAATTAATGTTGGTGATTAGTATCCTTAGCTTCTTGTATATTTGTTAATTGTCATGAGTTGATTCGTGTGCATTAGGTTGATTTATGTATTTAATCAAGAATTGTGTCTTAGTATGAAGAATGTCGAAAAATCAATTCATATCATGGATTCCAAATCTTTGTAAATAACTTGCATTAACAATGTATGTAATATATAATGTTTCAAACGATGTTTATAATGCTCGCGTTTATATCGTACTTGTTAACTTGATTGACGACAATTTGTATAAAGGGTGTTACAATTAATATTTATGTCAATAACAATGAGATGGCCAATTACTAATAATGACAAGATAGTGGATCATTATCGCATTTTAGGTCTTTTACCTTAAATAAGACGTATAGATGTCGGTTAACCCAAATGTTTGTTGTATATATATATATATATATATACAAATTTACAATCGTATTTGACTATATTTTACTTCTCTAAGTCTTGTAATGATTTAACGTGGCATGAGATCAACTTATTTGTTTAATCAATAACATGTTATAACCATTTCCTAAAATGTAATGCTTCATATATTTTATCTAGGTTGATTTCTAATAAATAACGTTGTTACTTAAATCTCGTGCCCAAACCATCCATTTAAATCAGATAATTATAACAAGTGATGTTCATTTTCGTTTAATTCACGTATTTTTATAATTTAAGCCTTTTTATATAATTAGAGCTCAATAACACGAATGCAAATTATGATTCAATTTCAATGAGTTACGCGTGCGATTTTACCTTCCAATCGGTCATAAATTCTAACCCACTCGTTTACGCCTTGATTTAATCGTGTTCCCGTTCCGTTGACTTCTCGTTGACCACGTTGTCCAAAGCCTTTCTTTGCCATCCTAACACGACCACAACCCTTAACAGCAACAACCATACGATCAAGACCACTCCAACACTACTAAAACGCCATTATAAATACTATTTTCTATGATCATTCTAATCATCTTTAGACCATCATCAAAGTGGCCCAACTTGCCACTTAATTTGATAACCCAAACCAACATCCTTAATCACCTCCTTCTCCATCATCTCCACAACCACCGTGCACCGCCATCAACAACAATCAGCCCCTATCATCGTCTAGGTTGGCCACCATGATTAAACAGCCACAACAACAATCGACAGTCACCATCACAACCACCATCCTCACCACCTAATCCCGACAACCATTATCATAATCACCATCACCATCGGCAGGTAACATTCAAAACCATAAATCACAGCCAACAACCATCACAGCCACAATCGCAGCCAATAACCATCACCACGACCGATAACCACACCCAAAACCCGCATGCAACCATATAATCAGCCAATACCACAACCACCTTCAAAGCAACCACTATCACACCACTGTTTTCCCAACCGATAACCACCACTATCACAACCACTTTGACAGCCTAAACCACAATCACCACAAGCCAATACTGCTGCTGCTCGGCGCCCGGTGGGCCTCTGCACCGCCGGCAGCCACCACAACCAGAACCACACAACGCAACCATCGCCAAAACCAGCCCTGCAACACCATCCACAATCATTACTGCTGCTGCCTTAGGACAGTTGTTGGGAAGCACCGATCGGGACACTACCAACATCAGTAGCCACAACCCGCAGCTGACACCATCACCACCGCAGCACCATCTGCCCTACCATCAACGTCCCGACCACCTTCGGTCGACCTCTTCTAACAACCCCAATAGCCACGGCCATCGACAACCATCACCATCACAACCAATCAACAGCCACAACCGTGACCAACACGGTCACCGCGACCGGCAGTCACCACCTGAACCCTATCGTCCACATCGCAACTATTGCGGTCGATCTCCGCAGTCCCCGTCTTCACCCACGGCCGACCGCCACGAGACACAGCCTTGACGACCACGAGCGACCTTTGAACCAAACCCTAGCCAGGTCGCACGACTGCTAATGTCGCACCACCACACAACCATCGCCGCTTCCCTAGCTCGGATCGACGTCACCTTCAAATCTGACCTACAATCGTCACTCTCGCCTCCGATTCCCATCATATGTTGTGCTTTAAAGAAATCAAAGCCCACCGTTGTGTTCAGGGCGTCTGGGAGAGTCCGGTTCCGTGTGCCCCTTGTCGGCACTCGCCGGAGAAGTCACCGGTGGCCGGTGTCCGAAGTTCGACCAAAAAAGAGGGGGAGGGTGGAGGCTGCGAACTCTCTCTCCCTTTCTGCCCTAATTTGATGTGCAAAACCATAAAATGGGAGAATGTTTGTTTATATAGGGGTTAAGTGATTGGGTTCGTTAAAAGGGTCGGTTCGTAACGCGTTCGATTAAGTTTTCCGCACGACTTTAGAATTTCGCTACCCGTTTGACTCAATTATACGAAATGTTATAAGTATTCCGGGATTATGAATTTTATTGCACTAAAAACATACCGAACAGTTAAATGATACCGTGAAATCGACACGTTAACGGTTTTACGCGTTTTCCTCGAACGAGCGTTAATATTATCATTTTGCTGTCAAAATATATGTAATTAAGTATTTAAATGATATTTTGAGCGTTAACTTCCTATGTTAATCGCGTTAAAGCCTTATCTGACGAATTCTCGGGTTTGACCTGATCGTAACCCGGTTCGCGTCACGATTGCGTTTCGGAACGCATTTATTCCGGGCAACGTATCACTCACCAAATCTACTATGTTATCATAATAAACAATGGTTAGACGAATATTTACGGAGTTACGAGGTTCGGTTGACGTATCAGATATCAGTAAATGCCGGTGAAAACCAGTATTCACGTTTCAGTTACGAAATTTTGTTGTTTATGCTTGATTGATGAAAAATCTTTCAACAAGCATTATTTATGATATTGTTAGCATTAACAAGGATTCAAAATGGATGACAAGCCATTGTAAGGAATTCTGATAGAATTCAGACGTTAGTACGCGTTAAATTGCCGGATTTTACCCGGTATGGGTTCTGAATCCGTTTTCAGGTTGGATCTTTCCATAGTTGTTTCAAATCACATAAGAATTCTTTGTTTCATGGTTTCTCCTTCAATTAGTTCGTAAAAGTGCATTTGGGCCTTAAATGGGCCTTGTTTGTATGTTCGGGCCCTTATTGGGCTTATTGGGCCCAAAAAGGCTAGTTTCGTTTTGCAAGATTTCTTTGGTAAGCCCAAATCAATCCGGACCTTTATTAGGTCCTATAATACATTAGGCTTTCTAATTGGGCTAGATTTCAGGGGTGTTACATTCTCCCCACCTTTTAGAAATTTCGTCCTCGAAATTTTTGTATCGCTAACATTGTTTCCGAGTGTAATACACTCATAATATGAGTCTTAAGAATTTAAAGCTGTTCAGCTGAGCATTCCAGGATGAAAGTTGTTGATTTTGTATCAAATAATTGGGTTTGTTTAGATTGAAGTAAGTATTCTGATGTTTGAACATGCTTGTCAAAACTAGTGAGTTGTTTCATGCATAGATATTTGGATTTAGTACTCGATTAGTTGATATTTGTACAGATGTTGACAAGAAAAGGTGTTCCACTATGATTCACTACCTAACATTCAGGTGATCTAGCAAGGAGACGAACACCAAACTCTCGGCGGTATTACCGTCCTTACGGAGAATCTTATGAAAGATTGTGTAGAATCAGATGTTGGTGTGAATGACTCCAATTAGACGTAATAGCCAAGTCGGCTATATGTCACTTGTAACTCCTTAGAATCATGAGGTAATAGGTCATAAGATGTCATAGATTGAAGACTTCAGATCAATAAAGATTTGGTTTCCTCAAGAGTGCGAATTAATATCTAGAATTAGCGCACTTGTTCTAGCCAAGTCAAAACTAGAAAGTTTTCCCAACTGATAAGAATGGAGAAGATAGGTCACTTACAAGGCTAGGAGATTGCCTTGTACCATCGTTTCACTTATATTCTTGGCCGATACTTTTAAGGTGTAAGTAGTATATTGCAACCGATTAAGCAGGTTAACAATTCTAGGAAGGGGTATTGCTTCTTCTAGGTAACTTTATTCAACTCTTGATAGTCTATCCATATTAAGAGCATTCCATTCTTCTCCCCACATAATGTATCAGGGTTCTTCAAGGTGACACCCTATGCCTTATGATCCGTTTATCTAACAGCTCTCGGATTCGCCTTCCCTTCACGAGCTCCTTAATATAAGTTTCAAGTCCAGCACCTCCATACATATATCACTTCAATTCTCCGACTCAATTTACTTAACAACAACCTCAACTGTTGTCTCAGGCTACAGAATTGCTGCAATCGTTTCCACTAGTTCCTTCATAGTGTTTCCCAATTAAGGTCAACCTTCTACATGACCTCTTCCTCGGTCCATATTCTACAAGGTAACTGTGCCCTGTAGAGGGTCTATTCATGAAGCAAGTAACTCTGTTCAGATTCCAATCCTTTATAATCATATCAATTGTCCCAACAAGATATGAGAGTAAGACTTTTTGCTTGAATTTCCGACGTTATGGAGCGTTATAGGGTAAGGTATTAGAGAATCACTTCGTTGTAGTTGGATCTCAAGTGATTTAACACATGAGATTTCTTGTAGCTGATCTTCTATGCTTCTTAGTACATCTTTTGGAACAATACCATCCTTTAAGTTCGACCATGAGTTCTCCCCATGAATTCTTCATTATTATCGACCGTATCGATTCGAACAAGCTTAGGACGTTATGAAGGTGCTCGCTAGCACAAGAAGGTTAACTACCATTCTCATAACGTGTCGTATACTTCGAGATCGTATTCTACTTCAGATCTTCGCACTCGAATCACGAACTTATCACTCAAATAGTAGGGATCTCCGAGTAGAGATGACTTACAAGGTTGTAAAGTTTTCTGCATCGGCTATCACACGTTTCCAAAGATGAGGGTTATGCTAGAGGGCTTAAGGTGAGTAGCACTACTCGTTAGGAGAATAAATCAAGAACAGAGGGTGAGTGGAAAAATTAGGGATCCAAAGAAGTTGTAAGTTTGGATTTTTGTCTTGAATCTCGAAGGTTAGCTTTTCTCGGAAATTTATCCTAGCACTTGGATCTTTACCTCCGGAGAATGTGGATTTTAGAAGAAGGTTTCATTTCCTATATATTCTGGCGCTCAGAACTTTATCAACAGCACGGTCAGTTAGAAACAGGGTCAAAATAGTTCAATCTAAGTTTCGTGTGAAGATTGTCATTAGGTGACTAACGGTTTAAGATGATGGAAGATTTCATAAGCATAGTATTAAGAAATGTGATAATCAATCGCAACCGGAGATGATATCCAGGATATTCCTTTGAGTCAGGTGATTGCATCATTGTAACCCAATAGGGTAGCAGAACAAAAGAAAAGAGAAGATGAAGAAAAAGAATTGTTACTACAACGTCATCCTTGGTAGCTCTTCAAGTGTCAAATTTCTTCGTCCAGCACGAAAGTTTTGGGAATGTATATATTCATGTATTATATGTTGGATATTCGTGTTTATAACTTGTATTTATTTGTTTCTTGAGTGTTATACTTTGATATTAGTTTACATGACAGGGCCCACCAGAATTCAAGTGTACCTGTAAATTCACCATTATGTGTGCACCCGTAATCGTCAATCTACCTTACACTGTCATTCTAGTCATTCCCATCACAAGTTCGAAGTTCTGTGTAATTAGATCTTGAGTTAAAGTTCTCATTTGGTCATCATCTGCAATTAAGCACACTTAGATTCAAATTATGTCAACATTCTTGTTAACCCAAAAAAAATTGTTTCAAAGTTAGTTTCAACAAATCGAGCAATAAATGAGCATTCAGGTACATGCTATCCTAGGGAGCAGAGCAAACAAAAAGGCATCATGGTTACTATCTTACCACCAAATTCCAACATGTATCATCCTACAAATGAGGCATATAAGCAAGTATCATCATAATAGTTGTCTCATGTAACGACACAAGTCGTATCAAGTGTATAGCTAACAGCAGTTGTTTCATATAGTGATAAAGGTCAACTGTGCAATCAGATAAGTGTCTCTCCAGGATTTAAGTCCTGATACATGTGCACAGCGTTGGTTTCTAACATTCCTAGTACTTAATGCTCCAGTTGTCTCATGTAACGACACAAGTCGTATCAAGTGTATAACTATCAGCATTTGTTTCATATAGTGACAAAAGTCAACTGTGCAATCAAATAAGTGTCTCTCCAAAAGGTTCCATACCTTTCCTGATTTACTCGAGTGCACCTATCATCGGTACTACCCTAATGTATCAAGGTTTCATATAGGGTAGGGAATTCTTAATGGGATATGGATATAATCCTTAAGGTATACAGGTTAAAGATGGGAGTTCTAATGGGAAACAATCTACTAGGCTGGTCCTATTATGGTTACCACTTAGGTATTGCAAAGCAAACACACATTTCTACACCCTTGGTTCAGCAAAGCTCAGTAGAGTCATCTTACAAAGGTGGTTCTATGAGGTGCATAGGGTTGTGGTTTCGGTCTCGCAAAGCAGACCTACTTCTACAACCTTTGGCTCTGATACCAATCTGTCACACCCCGGGCCCAGAGAGGCGGGTCGTAACGATTAGTAAACAATAACCAAAATGCAGCGGAAACTAAACGGTTTATTTCATAATGTCACATGATATTTACATTAAAATATTGGCTTTGTTTCCCATTTCACAAGGTGCTTCCATCTATGATCTATAGGTGTCGTGATCAATCTCTCGGTGAATACTTCTTGAGGCTTTGACAACTAAGGCTTCTAGGCTCAACTTGTGTCTTTAAGCTCTACCCACATATCATGCATCGGATTGGGTAACTTCTATAGCTCAACTATTCTCCCTAGCTGTACCTGAAGACATGCTCAAAAAGAATTGTGTCAACTAAAAAGTTGGTGAGTTCAAGTGGTTTTGATTCAGAAAATAAAAGAGTCTCATAAAGTTCGTATATCAAAGTATTATATTTAGTATATATGTCGTGGGATCACAACCAACCCTGCACTCAGTCCCGGCTTGCCTCTTCTAAAGTTATGTTATACCGGTTAACCCCGCAGGGAGAAGCTGAGCCCCATAGCATGTGGACCGTACCTGCCAGTAAGGTCCACGTTTGTTTCTTATAAAACCTGTCACATGCCACAACGACCCTTTCGGATCTCCAGTGGGGGTACCTCCCTGTAGCGGGAGCCACTGTGTGTGGGGGATTCCCCAAATAGATCTATCCATATAAACAAGCGGTTCACAGAAGAATTAATGATTGTGATTCATGTATCAGCAGGTATCAACAAGTCCACAACATAGCATTTTATATAATATCACAAAATAATAGTTTCAGCTTTAAAAATAAAAATAGAGCATGCTTCATCCCCAAAAACAGTAAGTAAAAAGGGGACACGAGAACTCACCTTGTATCCTTAAATAATTCTGAGCTTGATAAAGAAAAGGATGATCACCAACAAAGCAATCCTAACTAGAACATATAAGATTCACACTTAGAATTTAGCACGATGTTATTACATGCGTGCAGTTGAGCTCTTTAGTTAAATTAATGTTGGTGATTAGTATCCTTAGCTTCTTGTATATTTGTTAATTGTCATGAGTTGATTCGTGTGCATTAGGTTGATTTATGTATTTAATCAAGAATTGTGTCTTAGTATGAAGAATGTCGAAAAATCAATTCATATCATGGATTCCAAATCTTTGTAAATAACTTGCATTAACAATGTATGTAATATATAATGTTTCAAACGATGTTTATAATGCTCGCGTTTATATCGTACTTGTTAACTTGATTGACGACAATTTGTATAAAGAGTGTTACAATTAATATTTATGTCAATAACAATGAGATGGCCAATTACTAATAATGACAAGATAGTGGATCATTATCGCATTTTAGGTCTTTTACCTTAAATAAGACGTATAGATGTCGGTTAACCCAAATGTTTGTTGTATATATATATATATATATATATATACAAATGTACAATCGTATTTGACTATATTTTACTTCTCTAAGTCTTGTAATGATTTAACGTGGCATGAGATCAACTTATTTGTTTAATCAATAACATGTTATAACCATTTCCCAAAATGTAATGCTTCATATATTTTATCTAGGTTGATTTCTAATAAATAACGTTGTTACTTAAATCTCGTGCCCAAACCATCCATTTAAATCAGATAATTATAACAAGTGATGTTCATTTTCGTTTAATTCACTTATTTTTATAATTTAAGCCTTTTTATATAATTAGAGCTCAATAACACGAATGCAAATTATGATTCAATTTCAATGAGTTACGCGTGCGATTTTACCTTCCAATCGGTCATAAATTCTAACCCACTCGTTTACGCCTTGATTTAATCGTGTTCCCGTTCCGTTGACTTCTCGTTGACCACGTTGTCCAAAGCCTTTCTTTGCCATCCTAACACGACCACAACCCTTAACAGCAACAACCATACGATCAAGACCACTCCAACACTACTAAAACGCCATTATAACTACTATTTTCTATGATCATTCTAATCATCTTTAGACCATCATCAAAGTGGCCAACTTGCCACTTAATTTGATAACCCAAACCAACATCCTTAATCACCTCCTTCTCCATCATCTCCAAAACCAGCCCTGCAACACCATCCACAATCATTACTGCTGCTGCCTTAGGACAGTTGTTGGGAAGCACCGATCGGGACACTACCAACATCAGTAGCCACAACCCGCAGCTGACACCATCACCACCGCAGCACCATCTGCCCTACCATCAACGTCCCGACCACCTTCGGTCGACCTCTTCTAACAACCCCAATAGCCACGGCCATCGACAACCATCACCATCACAACCAATCAACAGCCACAACCGTGACCAACACGGTCACCGCGACCGGCAGTCACCACCTGAACCCTATCGTCCACATCGCAACTATTGCGGTCGATCTCCGCAGTCCCCGTCTTCACCCACGGCCGACCGCCACGAGACACAGCCTTGACGACCACGAGCGACCTTTGAACCAAACCCTAGCCAGGTCGCACGACTGCTAATGTCGCACCACCACACAACCATCGCCGCTTCCCTAGCTCGGATCGACGCCACCTTCAAATCTGACCTACAATCGTCACTCTCGCCTCCGATTCCCATCATATTGTTGTGCTTTAAAGAAATCAAAGCCCACCGTTGTGTTCAGGGCGTCTGGGAGAGTCCGGTTCACCGCCATCAACAACAATCAGCCCCTATCATCGTCTAGGTTGGCCACCATGATTAAACAGCCACAACAACAATCGACAGTCACCATCACAACCACCATCCTCACCACCTAATCCCGACAACCATTATCATAATCACCATCACCATCGGCAGGTAACATTCAAAACCATAAATCACAGCCAACAACCATCACAGCCACAATCGCAGCCAATAACCATCACCACGACCGATAACCATCTGCCCTACCATCAACGTCCCGACCACCTTCGGTCGACCTCTTCTAACAACCCCAATAGCCACGGCCATCGACAACCATCACCATCACAACCAATCAACAGCCACAACCATGACCAACACGGTCACCGCGACCGGCAGTCACCACCTGAACCCTATCGTCCACATCGCAACTATTGCGGTCGATCTCCGCAGTCCCCGTCTTCACCCACGGCCGACCGCCACGAGACACAGCCTTGACGACCACGAGCGACCTTTGAACCAAACCCTAGCCAGGTCGCACGACTGCTAATGTCGCACCACCACACAACCATCGCCGCTTCCCTAGCTCGGATCGACGCCACCTTCAAATCTGACCTACAATCGTCACTCTCGCCTCCGATTCCCATCATATTGTTGTGCTTTAAAGAAATCAAAGCCCACCGTTGTGTTCAGGGCGTCTGGGAGAGTCCGGTTCCGTGTGCCCCTTGTCGGCACTCGCCGGAGAAGTCACCGGTGGCCGGTGTCCGAAGTTCGACCAAGAGAGAGGGGGAGGGTGGAGGATGCGAACTCTCTCTCCCTTTCTACCCTAATTTGATGTGCAAAACCATAAAATGGGAGAATGTTTGTTTATATAGGGGTTAAGTGATTGGGTTCGTTAAAAGGGTCGGTTCGTAACGCGTTCGATTAAGTTTTCCGCACGACTTTAGAATTTCGCTACCCGTTTGACTCAATTATACGAAATGTTATAAGTATTCCGGGATTATGAATTTTATTGCACTAAAAACATACCGAACAGTTAAATGATACCGCGAAATCGACACGTTAACGGTTTTACGCGTTTTCCTCGAACGAGCGTTAATATTATCATTTTGCTGTCAAAATATATGTAATTAAGTATTTAAATGATATTTTGAGCGTTAACTTCCTATGTTAATCGCGTTAAAGCCTTATCTGATGAATTCTCGGGTTTGACCTGATCGTAACCCGGTTCGCGTCACGATTGCGTTTCGGAACGCATTTATTCCGGGCAACGTATCACTCACCAAATCTACTATGTTATCATAATAAACAATGGTTAGACGAATATTTACGGAGTTACGAGGTTCGGTTGACGTATCAGATATCAGTAAATGCCGGTGAAAACCAGTATTCACGTTTCAGTTACGAAATTTGTTGTTTATGCTTGATTGATGAAAAATCTTTCAACAAGCATTATTTATGATATTGTTAGCATTAACAAGGATTCAAAATGGATGACAAGCCATTGTAAGGAATTCTGATAGAATTCAGACGTTAGTACGCGTTAAATTGCCGGATTTTACCCGGTATGGGTTCTGAATCCGTTTTCAGGTTGGATCTTTCCATAGTTGTTTCAAATCACATAAGAATTCTTTGTTTCATGGTTTCTCCTTCAATTAGTTCGTAAAAGTGCATTTGGGCCTTAAATGGGCCTTGTTTGTATGTTCGGGCCCTTATTGGGCTTATTGGGCCCAAAAAGGCTAGTTTCGTTTTGCAAGATTTCTTTGGTAAGCCCAAATCAATCCGGACCTTTATTAGGTCCTATAATACATTAGGCTTTCTAATTAGGCTAGATTTCAGGGGTGTTACAATGTCCATCATGGTTCTTATTTTATTAAAAACACGATTTACTAGAAGAACAAGTCCAAAGTCAGATTTCAACTTTAAATTTGTCACGTTTAGGGTTTTAATTGTCGCTTTGCATCACTTTATTAATGTCCTTTGCAGTACATATATTCATCCATATTCAATGAATTAAGGATATTATTAGCTTATCCTTTTAAAATACATTCAATCACTTTTAAGCATAAAGTTTGTCTTCATTTGATTATTTAATTTCAAATCCTTAATTTTTTAGTTTATCAAAATTTTCCAGCATGTAGAGCTGATTGCGCACCAGTTTTGCATAAACTGTTTGAAGGTCGAAACGAAAACGAAAAGTTGCGTAATCATTATTGTTTGAATGATAAGACTTTAAACTATACTCCAGAAAAAGAATCGTCTCCATTGGATAAAATATAAGAAAGATATGACTCGACCAACACAGATCAATCTGCTGCCCAGATTCATCAGTTTTGATCTTCAGTATTGTTAGCCACGTTTGGAGGACCAAACGACGTCGAAACGACATGAGATCACTTTGGTTAGTTAGACGACTCATAGAAATTGATTTTAGACTGAAAGTTTGCCCCAATTGTGTGTATTTTGACTAAGTTATGACATGTACAAGACGACCCATTTTTCTGACGGCAAGCTGTCCAGTTCATTAGTTTTGTTCTTGTGTCTCAAACTTCAATATTTGCCCATTATCAACCCGAGTATATAAAAGAATTTTATTCCAGGTTCTAGTTGTCCAAAACTTCCATTAAATACTTAGTTTACTTTAAGTTTTCAGTCTCAAACAGTTTGTTGAGTTTTAGTCTCCCGGTTAGCAACGGTAATTGGTAATTTCATTATTTCAATCGTTCAACACGTCTAACCTTTCGAGAAAACAAATTCAATGACTTCAAAACGTTTTATAAGTCCAATATGTCGTTTAAGAGCAGGTCATCCAAGATTACAACCCAATTTTGATAGATTTGAAGAATATACAAGTCCAAGGATTAGGGTTTTTACCAAGTAGAGAATCCAACAATCGTAAAGCCTAGATCTTCACGATCCAATGCCCAAAACAAAGAATAAGAGAATATTAGATGAAGCTTTTGTATTTAGATGATGAATATCATCGAAGTTTGTGTAGGAAAAGAGTTAAAATCATCAAGAAACAATTTTTGCTTACTGTAGACTCGAAGATGAATGAGTCTTGTTTCGTATGAGACCTTGAATGTCTTGATTATCATCAAATCGATGGACGGCACAAAAAGGGCAGAATTTTTGATTAGAATGGAGGAGATGAAGTTTGCACAAGTGAGAAAACAAGGGGGTATTCCCCCTTGTCTACTAGTTTCAGCCGCAACAAGGGAGGTGCAAGGGCCTTCGGGTCCTTGGCCCGTCTCGTGGAATACGTCTTGTCCCTAATCGCATGTCATCCAATTTTTATGTTTTTAAATTCTACGCGTCAATACGATTCCAACGAACTATTATATGCTCTATAAATTATTTAACTTATATTTTTGAATTAAATTAAGTCTATTTAGTAGACTTTTAGCAAAGCCCACTGATATGCGATTTTTGTTTGCGTTCTTAACGTAAGATGTATAATTTTTACATCTTTAAGTCTTTAGTCTAATTTTAAGCACGAACCATCATGCTAAGTCCAAATCGACAAATGTCCATTATCAACATGTCCAAGGCCCACTAAAATATGTAAAGCCCATAATACCTAGTTTTAAAACTTAGTGTGTCTACACACGTCTAATGTACTATTCTCCGGACAAGTCAACATTAGGTCAACTTTCAAGTCAACTTTCATACTGGCCAAGTAAAAGTTAAAGAGCCAAAGTCAAAAATCAAGTCAACGGTCAAAGTCAATGGTCAATACCCTCTTTTGGTGACGGATGTCATAAATAATTATAATAATGATAATACCATTCCAAAAGAAAAGAAACACCCGCATTCTCATACACACACTAGAAACACATATACATACATATCTATTCCCAATCAACACACGCATATTACATGTATGTATAGATGGAAACATACATACCAAAACACATACATATGCCACGCACAGCAGCCGAAGGCTGCTGTGTTTTTGCCCTTCTTAAACAACACACACGCACACATGGTTTCGAACGTACACACGGTTTCGAACGCACACACGGTTTCAAACGCACACACGGTTTCAAACGCACACACCCAAAAACGCACACACGGTTTCTAACGCATACATCCAAAAAAGCACATAACCGAAATCACACACCCAAACACACATAGCAGTCTTTGGCTGCTGTGTTCGGCTCCCTCGACCAACACAACACATAGACACACACAACACCACCATTACAACCTTCGACTGTTGTGGTGTCTCTCGGCCATCCACACACGCACATTAAAACACACACATACATTATATACATATATATATATTGGCGCACACATACACAATCACTACATATACATACGAGCGATACATTCATATATGTGTATACAAAACATCCTAATATGATGGATATACACAGCAGCCTTTGGCTACTGTGTTCCTTTCGGTACATACATACATATATATACACGAGCCACACACACACATATATATATATAATTATATACATATATATATATACATATATATATATGTACGAGCAACATACGAACGCAACATCATACACGCATACAAGCCTTGAAAACATAGTACGCATACATTATAATCGTATGCACATGTTAACGGATCGAACCCGAAACTGAACGTCAACAAACACAACCAAATCGAAACAAAACGTAGTTCACGTATATAATTTACCTTCGAAGCGGCTAGACGACGAGACGTTGGCGACCGGTGGCAGCTGTCGGCAGCTAGCGGCAGTTAACGGAGCTTGGTCCGGTGGTCGTGAAAGGCGAAGATGTCACGGCGGCAGGGGGTGGCGAATAGGGTTGGCCAATTGTTTGTTAATATATTTATATATTATAATAATATTTACACTTAGGACCCTAGATTTTAAATTAATTAATCCTTTAAGTTTATTCAAATTACAATTTAAACCCTAAACTATTAATTATATAATAATAATAATAATAATAATAATAATAATAATAATAATAATAATAATAATAATAATAATAATGATAATAATAAAAATAATAATAATAATAATAGTAATAATAATAATAATAATAGTAGTAGTAGTAGTAATAATAATAGTAATAATAATAATTTTAATAAGGATAATAATGACAATAATACAAACAATAATATTAATTTTATTATTAATAATAACAATTAGAATGTTAATAATATTAGTATTAGTCATACTCATATGAATAACGGTTAACAAAAAGATTCATATTTATTTAGTTTAATTACCATATTGTACGATTAGGGTTAGCACACAAAAGATAAAGTTAGGGATCGAAGTCAGAAACGAATCGGTTTAGCGAGAAAAGCAAATGTGCAAGGAGAGATAACGAGCTTCAAGTTAGTTAACGAACCTGGTAGTGACGGATGTCACATATGATTTATTATTTTATCAGTGTTTGCTACAGATTATATAATTTGTTGTCATCTATTATTGCGTTTTACCATTAAAATTACACAATAATGTTATTTTATCAATATATTTTTTAAAACTATTTGTGTTCAAGACAACATAATATGTCATTTTATCATTATCTTTTTATAGATTATATAAACTTGTTGTTATCTGTATTATGTTGAACAAATTAGATATTATATTTTTCAATACTCATAATGTTTAAGATACATAATAATGATAAATGACATAATAAAATATTTCATCATTGTGTTATTTTTTTCTATCATTTTATGTTTATTTTTTAATGTTTTTAATGTATTAGATTAGTCGATTGTTAATTTATTATTATGTTTTACATACTAAAATTACAAAACAATGTTATTGTAAAGTTTATATTTAAAAACTAATTCAATCAAATCAACCAAAGAGCTCTCAGCATGTATGCATTAAGTACAGAGTAAAGTTAGTTCGAATATTTTACATAACTCAAAGAAAATAAGCTAAGTGTAAAATCTTCCGAAACCAATTGACAAAATCTTCCGAAGCCAAATATGAAGTCTTCCGAAGCTTCAGAGACAAAGTCTTCCGAAGCTTCAGAGACAAAGTCTTCCGAAGCTTCAGAGACAAAATCTTCCGAAGCTTCAGAGACAAAGTCTTCCGAAGCTTCAGAGACAAAGTATTCCGAAGCTTCAGAGACAAAGTCTTCCAAAGTCGGCTGTAGGATGTAGTATAAAGTGTCTCAAGTACTTGTATTTATCTTCATGCTTTATAACACTTCTAAAAGAACTTGAGAGCAATATACAACATTCTTGAAAATCAAATATTATCTTGTTCTTGTTTTTAGTTTTGTCTCATATTTACTTGTGCTCATAGTATCGTCAACCAAAACCCGGTTTTCTATTTGATCTATTAAGTATTCTAAGTATCTTCTCACTATGAAACTATTGCATTGACCCCCTTCAACGGTACTGCAGTTATTTCAATATTATATATTTTTTAAATTCATTAAAAAACACAATAACTAATAAAAAAAAGAACTATAATAATGAGCAAGAATTCATATAAGCTTAAAAACATAAAAAAATATTATACATTTATATAATGATGTTGTACTTGTTTTAAGGAAAAAATAATCCTTTTTATGGTTTAATTTATCAAAAAATAATATTGTATATATAAGTCATGACTACTATAAAAATATAGAAACTTAGAAAAAGTCTAAAAAATAGTTATGGATAAAATACTTATCTAAGAAACTTCATTCTTAAAATTTGATTTCAATTAGCTATCGAAAAGATTAATGTTGGGATTATTTCTTTTGACGTTAAATTTAAAACCTTTATTATTATTTCAACCATTTACTTAATATATATATATATATATATATATATATATACATATATATACATACATATATATATAGGGGGAGGATCTAATAGAAACCACTTTTAGGATGAAAACTAAGAAAACCAATTAATAACCATTGATCATTTAGATCAATGGTCATTAATTAACATGTTTATTTTTGTTAAGTGAATAAGTAAAAAAATATATTAATATTAAGAAGGGTATTTTGGGTACACAATTTCTAGTAACCGATTCCTCATTTCATTCCTAAAAAAACTCTCTTATTCTCAGTGCAATCGAATCCTCCAAAATAACCGAATCAAATCAAATATACAGCAATCTTTTAGTGATTTACAATGATTCGACACTGAGAATTCATCACATTGTTGAAGAAGAAGATTGAAGACCAAGATCAGTCGCACGAACAAAGTACATTCAAGGTTCGTAATTGTGCAAAAGTTATAATTTTTTCCGAAATTGGTTCCTATAAATGCCGAAAACGATATACATTTGTGAATATTGTTGATTTTGATGTATTTTCTTTGTAATGAGAGTGATTTGTTGAAATCGGTACATATTGAAGTAATTTTATGTGTATTGTTCATATGTGTACCGATGTATCTGAGAGGTTGAAAGTTTATGAATAACAAACCTTTTGCAGAATTTCAAAGTTGTTGGTAATCTAAACATGTAATTAGGGAGTATACATTGATCATAACTTAGAGATTTGTGATAAAAATATGTATAATTCATAGTTTTTTGTAACCCAATAAGTTAGGGTTTGTGATACATATATGTATCTGTGACAGAATCAAAAGTAATTGATTCACTTTAATGAACAGTGAGCCTTAATGTACTATCTTCGTGATTTAGATTAGTAGTTCATATGTGTATCGGAGTATTTAAAAGGTTTAATGATTAGGAATAACAAAACTTTTACATTATATGTTTTTGACAGAATTGGTACACATATGAACTGGTAAAATCAACTACTTTTATGCAAGTGTTGTCTTTACATGTATTCACATATATCCACAAGTGTTGTCTTCACACACACACCACTACATGAAAAGAAAAGTTCTCAAAGATAACTACTCCAACACAAATGGTACATATATGCACATTTATGTGTTATCATTATATCAAACAACTGCATAAACCGAATTCAGTGGTACATATGTGTACCAAAAAATTTAAAACGAATTCAGTGGTGTTGAATGAACATTTTTAACATTTCAAAGAAGAATATTAGGAGTTTAAAGACTTATTTTACTTGAAGAAAATACTAGGAAATTTAAAATTTTTAAAGATGACTCTGAATATATGGAAGCTTTTTTTTGGTACATATATGAACCTTAAAGACATACCTAAGTAGTTGTTTTAATGTTTGCAAAAAACCAACAATAGTTGTTTTGTGTAGAAAAGAGTTAGTACTTTTCCTTCCAAACGGTTAATATATGTCAATGAAGGACTACAACTTTTTTTGTGTAAATGTGTGCAGTGAAATCTGTTATATATGTTGTATTTAGAAAACTTTTAAAGACTATAATTTGGTATGCAGTGAAAATAAAAAGTGAAAGGATCGCAAAACGGACAAGTTTTAGTAAGTTCACAAACACTTCCGATGATCCAATTGAAGTAGACGATATTGAAGACACATCGCCTAAAATCGAAGGTAAAACATTTGTATTTTTTGTATTTTCTAGACATGAGTTACATGTAGTAAATTATAGTGAGTTATGTTCTGTATATGTTGTTTTAATAAAACAGGTACATATATGTATTAGGTTGCATATGTTTTTGGTTGCTTGTTAATATATATAAGGCTTCAACATATGCACCCTAATACATATATGTACTTGTTTAATCAAAACAATATATACAGAACATAACAGGATTCTGTTATGTTATGTATATATTGTTTTAATAAAACAAGTACATATATGTATAGAAACTGGTACATATATGTATCAATTGCATGTATGAACAATAGTGAATCCTGTTATGTTATGTATATATTGTTTTAATAAAACAAGTAATATATGTATAGAATTGTTACCGGTATAATAAATGTAATGAACATATATATATTTTAGTATTTAATTGTATTTTTTCAGTGTCTAAACGCAAGAAGAGATTAATTGAGAAGTTGAAAATAATAAATGAAGTGAAGGAAAGTTTTAGAGAAATAAACGAAAGGCGCACAAGGAATCAAGGTTTTTTCTTTATCCTTATACTAATTATGATCTGTGTTTTATATATTTTTGATTATTTCCTTATACTAATTATGATCAGTTACCTTAATATGACTTGTAATTGTTAATATCTTTCCCCTATATAAAAAGCAGACAACGAAGAACATATGACCACTGACATGGAAGGTGGAACCCAAATGAAGAAGGAGACAAAAAAATGGTTAGAGAAGTTGATCAATTGAACGAGGGTACATGATTTACTTGTGAGTTTGTTTTTACATGTTTTAAAAAAGAGTTGATCAATATGAAAATCTGCAGGTATACAAAAAACAGAAAGGGATATTCAAGTCGGGACAGAGGTGATGATTTACTCAAAAAAAGTGGAATGAGTAAGCGCATTATTACAAACTAATTATCTGTTATTAGGCACAATCGTTACGCAGTCAACTGTTACATATATGTATTAAACCATTATACATATATGTATTAAACCATTTTTACTTGTATAAAAAGGTAATACAAAAGGAGGTTTTTGACTTCATAAAAAAGTGTCTATATATGTACCACTTGTATTCTTTCACATATTGTAAAACAGTGGTACATATATACGACTTGTAGTATAAACATTCCTGTTATTTTTTTGAAATAAATTAAATTAGTAAGCATACAAATTAACAGGATTGGAACCCCCAGTTATTATATTATATTAGTATTGACAGGGACATACATGAAGGTTCTTGATTTATATGAAAAAAATGCAAACCATCATCGTACTACTTTGATTCTAACTTCCGACGTTAATATCTACAAGGCTAAGGTGATGCAGGAAGCTGAAGCATTGGATCAAGAATCAAGAGCGTAGATATAAAAACATGGCGTTCAAATTTTGAAGTATTTTGATGGCTTTTAGATTTTTTTGTTGGGTCAACAAACGGTTATGAAAATGTATAGATTAGTATAACTTATCTAGAATGATTTGACATATGATTATGAATTTGGATGGGTTACTTATGAATGTTTTGGAATGTTATGTTTACTTATTTTGTACAAGTTGTAGTCTTACAAAAAATGATGATGTAGAGTTACAATAAACAAATTGTACAAGTTGTAGTCTTACACAAATTGTACATATATGTACATATACTTGCATATACTTTCATTATCATTTGATCCTCATTATGATGTTGTGTAGTTTCTATAAACAGTGGTACATATATGTACCATATTCATAACAATTTTTCTTAATGTTTAAATTCATAGATTTACTTATGGCTTATTATAAAGTTAATACATATATGTACTGTTTGGAAAAAAGTCATGTAAAAATGTATTATGAAACAAATATATACCAATTAAGCTCGTAGGTACATACATGTAACAAACAGCAAAACACAAATTAATATTCAAGATGGCTCGAAGGTACATATATGTAACAAACAGTAAACCAAAAACTTACACATGCAGATATAAAGTTATATAAATATTAAAACAATAGAGGTACATATACAAAAACAACACAGAGTTTACATATAACACAGAAGTACATATATGTACAGAGGTTACATATAAGATTTCAGTCGCCGGACCTGTCTCATGTTTTTTTAAAATGTACTAGTTCAAAACGATAATTTACCAAAAAAAACTCGTCTGCTACTTCATCTACTAAGCATTGGTACATATATGTACTAAGTGTACAACGACAGGCTACATATACCTTCAATCGCAACTTCAACATCATCAATTATACTATCCTGCAATCGATCGGAACAAACTATCATATCATCATTTGTCGAGTTTTGAATTGTAATCACACCAACTTCAATAACCGCACATTCAATTGAATTAACCATAACGTTATTTGAAATGTATATATCGGCCGATGATGTCTGCTCTCCTGAATTCATCCCTTCCATCACTTTAAAAAGATGATACAATGAATAAGCCTTCAATTCACAATATGATTTAGAGATTAATCCTGTTAATTCGAACACATATTGCGAATCCTGTTTCAATTGTTGAAGATCTGGCAATCAACATCGCAAATAAAAACTAATGTGGGAGCATAATCAGGGAGTTAGTTTTACAATTATAGAAATTAATAAATAATAACATGTTAAAATTACTAAATCACCCTTCTACATTAAATATTTAAAAATAGAATAGAAAAATTATGATTGGTGGATGTGGGTTTTCATGGTTTTCAATTATAATCTTGGTTTTCATTTGATCCCTCCCCTATATATATATACATATATATATACATATATATACATACATATATATATATGTATATATATGTATATATATACATACATATATATATGTATATACATACGTATATATATACGTATATATATGTATGTATGTATATATGTATATATACACATATATATATGTATGTATATATATACGTATATATATACGTATGTATATATATATGTATATATATATATATGTACATATATATATATGTATATATATACATATATGTATATATATATATGTATATGTATGTATATATGTATATACATATATATATAGATATATATATATGTATATATATATATATATGTATATATATATGTATGTATATATATATATGTATATATATATATATACATATGTATGTATATATATATGTATGTATATATGTATGTATGTATGTATGTATGTATATATGTATGTATATATATATGTATGTACATATATGTATGTATATATATATGTATGTATATATATACATACGTATGTATATATATGTACGTACGTCTACGTACGTACACATACGCGTACGTACGCGTACGAAGGCGTACGTACGTACGCACGCGTGCGTACGCACGCGTGCGTACGTACGCACGCGTGCGTACGTACGCACGTGGACGTACGTACGTAAGTACGCGGACGTACGCGCCTAGGAGGGCAGCGCGCTTTGGGATGCGGAGGAGCTATTATCGCCCAGTTCCCTAACCTAATGCAGCACCGGGTTCGGACCGCAGGGAACCGTAGCATGGGGGCTTAGAATCCTTTTGTCGCCGCAAGGCTGGCTAATCGTACGCAGCAGGCTCGAAGACCCCTGGTTCTGGAAGGCACATGAGTCTGAACGCTATGTTGAATGTGCGACCGACACTAAGTAGGTACCTGTGCAGGTGAGGCGTCGGTCGGTCCTAGAATCGGCGGCAGCGGCGCACGTGCGCGCGTGCGTGCGCGGACGTACGTGTGTGCGCGTACGTACGTGCGTGCGTGCGCGTCCGTACGTGCGTGCGTGCGCGTACGTACGTGCGTGCGTGCGCGTACGTACGTGCGTGCGTGCGCGTACGTACGTGCGTGCGCGTACGTACGGGCGTGCCCGTGCGTGTACGTGCGTGCCCGTGCGTGTACGTGCGTGCCCGTGCGTGCACGTACGTATGTATATATATATATATATATAGGGTTAGGATCATTACAGAACCACTTTTTATTTCAGAACTACAGAACCATTGATTTACATAAATGTATATTAAGTCTGGTAATATTTGACCTGTTTTACATATGTGTATATCAGACATGAACAATAAATTATAAAAAAACAACTAAGTATCACCAGGTTTAACTTACATCTATGTAAACCAATGGTTTATGATTTACATTTATGTAAGTCAATGGTTCTTTTGATTCTGAAAATAAAAAATGGTTCTGTAATGATCCTGATCCTCTATATATATATATATATATATATATATATATATATATATAATATATATAATATATAGATATATATATATAGAGGAGGGATCAAATGAAAACCACATTATAATTGAAAACCATGAAAATCACTTTCAACCAATCATAGATTTTTAATATATATATTTTTATTTTATTAAAAAAGGGTATTTTTGTAATCTTGCAATTAACATATTTATGGTATTTATATATTTGACTAAATCCCTTCCTTTTCTCACTCTCAATTTCAGTTTGTTATATCAAATCATCATATTTTCTACAAAATATCTCAACAACACACACAACTTCTTATTCTTCATCTTCATCTTCATCTTCATCTTCATCTTCATCTTCATCTCCGATCACCACCAACACACCTCCGATCAACCAGAAACCAACATGACGAACCACATCGTCGTAGTACCCTACCCGGCAGAGGCCACATTAACCCTCTCTTAGACCTCTGCACCTCCCTCAAATCCCGATTCAACCACCGCAACCTCACCACCCTCTTCACCATCGTCGTCACCGAGGAGTGGCTAGGGTTTCTCCATCCAGATCTGGACCACGATGTCTCTGCTTTTGCATTGTGTTGATCTGCTTGAGTCGCGTGATCATCTCGCGTGATCTGCTTGAGTCCGTTTGTGGAGGTGCTTGGTCGCTGGCTGCAGATCGAGAGGCGAGAGATCGAGAGGTCCTTCGCAGACCGAGAGGCGAGAGATCGAGAGGTCCTTCGCATACCAAGGTATTGGATTTTGTTAGGGTTCTTTCAAAGTTGATTGATTGATTGATTGATTTCGGTTGTTATGAGAATTGATTATGAGTTATTTTTGATTGACAGAAAAGAAGGAAGAAGAGAAAGCTAGAGAGAAGGAATTGAATGATTTGTGTTAAGATCGCTGTTGTTCAACCTAAAGTACATATATGTACCTTAGTATTAGTTGTTGATGAATGATTTGTTTAGCTGTTACGTATATGTACCTTAGTATTAGTTGTTTGATGAATGATTTACGTATGTTTATTAACTGTTACATATATGTACCAAAGCTTCTTTAGCATATAACCAAAATCCTAATCGCACCATTACACAAACAAAGACTTATTAAATGTTACACATATGTACCAAAGCTTCTTTAGCATATTAACTGTTACATATATGTACCAAAGCTTCTTTAGCATATTAACTGTTACATATATGTACCAAAGCTTTTTTAGCATATTAACTGGTATGTATCATTGAACTTTTAAAACATTTTAATATTTTTGAACAATTATCCTATGTACACATATGTACCGTCGTTGTATTATCCAAATTTTCAACTTAATTAAGTCTTTAGACTCTTAATAAACTTCTATTACTGTGAAAAATGTTCATCATACATCACTCAACCGTTCACATTATTTGGTACACATATGTACCATCGTTGTATTAGGAGAGAAGATAGAGAAATAAAAATTAGGAAAGTAAAGAGTAATTAAGAGAGAGGAAAGAGAAACGAAAATTATGGAAAATTAAATATATTTATTTTTGTTTTTCCTAAAATGCCCTTTTATATTAAAACTTGTCTTAAAAACTTCACAATATTACAATCTTGCCACTAGTAATTAATGACCATTGATATACATAATCAATGGTTAAGATTTAGTTTGGAAGGTTTTCATTTATAACTAGGTTTTCATTGGATCCCCCCCTATATATATATATATATATATATATATATATATATATATATATATATATATATATATATATATATATATATATATATATATATATATATATATATATATATATATATATATATATATATATATATATATATATATATATAATATATATATATATATATATATATATATATATATATATAATAGATATATTATATATATATATATATATATATATATATATATATATATATATATATATATATAATGTATATTAAGTCTGGTAATACTTGACCTGTTTTACATATGTGTATATCAGACATGAACAATAAACTATAAAAAAACAACTAAAAATCACCAGATTTAACTTACATCTATGTAAACCAATGGTTTATAATTTACATTTATGTAAGTCAATGGTTCTTTTGGTTCTGAAAATAAAAAATGGTTCTGTAATGATCTTGATCCTATATATATATATATCGAGTTTCCTAACACTTTAAATAGTTTAAAAAGTAATTTTTGCCTTCCAATTTTAGGTGACATAGATAATTGAGCTGGAATAATTTTTAATAACTAAAAATTAGGTCGCGGGATGCGACGACTTCAATAATGACATTATTCGCTCGGTATAAATATAGTCGCATGTGGTACTGTGGTGGGAGTTGTACGATTAAAAGAAACGTATAAAGTTGTGGTTGATTAGTTATGAAGATTAAATCAAAGATATGATATAATATTGCGTATCTTATGTTGTTGCCTAATAATCAAAATAAAGTTTAGTGGAATATATATAATTAAAGTCAAACGAAGAAAAGGAAAAAAAAATTGTTGAAAATGGGAGTTGAACCCGGGTCATTTCTTGATTAATGCGACACATAGTCCAATTCGTCTAGGGATATTAAGGTCGGTAGTTGAATTACAACTATTTTAGATAAAAAAGTGTATGAGAAATGAAAAAAAAGAAATAAAGAAATATTGTGTGATCCAATAGCCTGCTAACACGTGATGGCCACTGGTGATCCTACCGACCTTTGTATTTAAGTTGTAGTATAATATAATAGCCATTTTATATTTATTTTCTATTCTATTTTTATGTTTAAATACATATTTATTTTATAAGACAATATGTATTCAATAAGTATTATTTTCTGTTTCATTAATATAAAATTTACCATTCTAATATATATGAAAACAATAACAACATACCCAGTATATTCCATTAGAACCAGGGTCTGAGAGGGTTGGATGTTGACAAATCTTACATCTATCTTTTAAGATAAAAAGACCGCTTCTAATGAGACCTCCGACTCGAAAATGAAAAAGACCACAAGATTACAGGCACATTTCATATATTTCAAATAATAGTTTTGCAAAACACAATGACATATAAACCCTCATACACATCTCAGGCAATGAACAAAAGGCTGACAAAATTTTAAAATAAAAAGCCCATATTCAATAATAGCACTCCTAATTACTCTACTCTATGATTGCCCTAAAAGCACATATTCTTAATCTTGTACTAGCACTTCACATATAAAGGAAAAGGAGAGTATCTACGTCACAAGCATGCACTATCTCAACTGATTCCCCCTAACAGTCCTTAACCTTAATTTTACGCCTCCAGTCACAACTATACTCGATCATGTGCTCGGAGCGATGCAACTCTAACATGTCCCACCTAATCAACTCCTCCCACGTCAACTTTGGTCTTCCTCTACCTCTCCTGCCATCTAAGACAATGTTATATACAGTTCTAACCGGTGATGTCACCTGTCTCCTCTTCACGTGTCCAAACCATCTCAATCTCCCCTTCGAATTTTGTCAATGATGCATGCCACCGCTAATCTCTGTAGAAACACATCGTTCCTTATCCGATCCATCCTTGTGTGGCCGCACATCCACCTCAGCATTCTCATCTCTACGACCTCCATCTGCCACCTTTGTGACTTCTTCATGGCCCAACAATCTGTTCCATATAACATAGCAGGACTTACTACTACTCTATAGAACCTTCTCTTTAGTTTTGTTGCGAATCTCTTTTCACACAAAATCCTTGACGCTGCTCTCCATGTGCACCATCCTCCCTGGACACGGTGAGTTACATCACTATGAATGACTTCGTTCTCCTGGACATACGAGCCAAGATACTTGAATCTACTCGTTTGTGAAACCAATAGATCCTGAATACTAATTTGGGTGTCCTCTTTGTTCGCACCACTACAGTTAAAATGCATGTATTCCGTTTTAAAGTGACTCATCCTTAAGCCTT
This sequence comes from Flaveria linearis, assembly GCA_024085815.1. Classification (NCBI taxonomy): domain Eukaryota; kingdom Viridiplantae; phylum Streptophyta; class Magnoliopsida; order Asterales; family Asteraceae; genus Flaveria; species Flaveria linearis. Next base: position 20,975 of record JABSNV010000174.1, on the reverse strand, counting down.
TACGTTCTAATACCGTTCTCCACTCTTCTAACATATTAAGCATTCTTTTATTCTCTTCTATTAACACAATGTCATCAGCAAATAACATGCACCACGGAACTGGCCTCTATGTCGTTTTGGATAACTCATCCAAAACTACCGTGAAACAAAATGGACTCAATGCTGATCCTTGGTGGAGACCCACCTCCATTGAAAAGAAATCTGTGTCACCCATCGGCGCACGCACACACGTTTTCGCCCCCTCATACATATCCTTGACTATCGTAATATATCTCTCTGGAAACTTTTTGACCCCGTAGACTTTCCCAAATGAGTTTTCACGGCACACTATCATAGGCTTTTTCCACATCAACAAAGACCATATGGAGATTCCTCTTCTTTTCTCTATAATTCTCCATTATCCTCTTTATGATGTGTGTGGCTTCCGTTGTAGAGCGCCCAGGCATAAATCCAAATTGATTTATCATTACCTTAGTTTCTCTTCTAAATCTCGAGTCGATAACTCTTTCCCAAAGTTTCATAGTATGACTCAGGAGCTTTATTCCCCCTGTAGTTTGTGAAAACTTGAGCATCCCCTTTCTTCTTATATAAATCTTCCTACTCTAATAAAAAGGTATCTGGGATGACACATGTCAACACCACAATCACTCTCACCAAAATTTTCCCGCCTCTCTCTCCTATTAAATAATTACCTTAATTACTAATAATACTATTTAACACTTTTTTGATTTAAAGAGATCTATTTATTAATGTTATTTCTAAAATAAATAATTTTTTTATAAAATAATAATTTATTTAAAGCATAAGACTTTTTTTAAAAACGAAATATTTAAAATTTGTATTTTTAAAAAGTTATTTTTTAAAACCAAAAATAATTAAATTTAAGGTTTAATAAAAAAAATTTAAAAATGACAATTTTATATGGTTTGTTTTAGAACAAAACGTTTATTTTTTTGAAAAAAATAAAGTTTTAAAAAGTTGACATCACTATTTTATAACTTATAGTCATTTCTAATAATAATTTTAGTGATATTATATCTTAAAATATTATTTTATAATTAATAAATTTTATTATATTAATTTTTTATTTATTCAACCCGTGTAACACACGGGTTACTATAGCTAGTAAACTATAAAGTTATTCCTCCACTGATCCAGCATCTTCCCAGTATTGAAGATCGTTTGAATAACTTATTAGCCATTGGAGTCCTTTTTTCCCAGACACCTCCACACCTCAATTGGTATGTTGTCTATCCCCACCGCCTTAGCCCTCCCTATTTTATTAAAGGCTTTCCTCACTTCCTCGCTTGTAATGTTTCGACAATATCAGTTTTTATTGTGTTGTTTGAGCTGTTTGATCATTTTCTACTTATTGAATAGCATTCCCTATATTGAAAAGTTTGTGGAAATAAGTTTCCCACATCCGTTTGATGTCTTGCTCTTTCACCAAGACTTTTACATCCTCACCTTTTATAAACTTTACCATTCCTAAGTCATGTCTCCTAAGTTCTTCCTCCTTATGACAGCTTAAAAGTTCTCTAAAGCTTTGCTATTTGATTCTTATCTTCTCTTGCACATCTTCATTCCACCACCAGGATTCCTTACGATTGATTGTCCTTCCTGTTGTGGCCCCCAGCGTTTCTTTAGCTGCTTGTATAACTCTAGAAGCCATAGCCTCCCACTTTTGGATGTCTTCCTGTGGCCTAGCATGTATTATTGGCATGACCTTATCTCTAAAGCCAGTAATCTTTTCATCTTTCAGCTGCCCCCATCTGATCGTAGGTCTTATTCTTATTCTTGCTTCCATAATTACCCTCTTCACACGTAGATCTGCCACCAACATATGATATTGAGTCACTGCTGTCTCGCTCAGTATTGCCTTGTAGTTCCAATTTTTGTCTTCTCTGAACATCAGTAAATAGTCTATCTAAGTGTGTCTCCCTCAACTGCTAAACGTGATAAGATGGTGAATCTCTTTTCTTGAAAAATGAGTTTATAACGCCTAGGTCATGTGCCAATGCAAAGTTAAGTAGCTCCCTACCAGCATCATTTCTAAGACCATAACCCAAGCCTCCATGCACCAAAGGAAAGTGATCATTATCCTTACCAATATGCCTATTAAAATCTCATCCGATACATATTTTTTCTTCCCGAGGTACGTCTTTCAAACTTGATCTAAACTCTCCCAGAAATTCTTTCTATCTAATTCCCCTAACCCAACTTGTGGTGTATATGCGCTAACTACCGCCATTACCTCTTCACCTATAACTACTCTTAACAACATAATCATATCATCATATCTTTTCACCTCAATTACGTTATCCTGTAGATCTCTAGCAACTAAGAAACCCACCCTATTTTTGTTTCATCCGATCCCGAATACCATAATTTATACTCATTGCACTCTAACGTTCTCTTACCCCGCCATCTAGTCTCTTATAGGCAGGAAATCTGAACCCTACGTCTCTTAAGCAAATTTACTAAATCTAAAAACTTAAAATTTAATGTCGCTACATTCCACGATGTCAATCTTAATCTATAACTAGTTTTCCCTCTAGTTGCACTTCTCGTCACTGAACATGATCTCAAGGATGCATAATGGTTCCTCCAGTCTATTTTACCACACTACCCACACTAACAAACAGAAACAAAACCCACAACACACCCGCTTCACTAAAACAAGGATGACACTAATACTAAATATGAAAATATGAAAGTACTATGGCTTATTCAGATAGAAAAGGCAAAAATTCATAATAGTTATGAAAGAAGACTACTTACGGACACTTATGAACACGGGTAGGGAGACTTACAGTGAATGTTGGTTATAGATACGTTAGAAAAGAACCTGAAACTTTTCAAGCTTTGATGGGTTGCGCGTGTGGCACGTGAGGTGGCGAGTCCGGCGGCGCTTGACCTCCTTCCATGTTCGAAACAACCCTATTAACTGTGATCACCATAGGAATTCTACTAAAAATCTAAACACACTCAAAACCCACAATTCTTAATCAAATCTGAGAAAACCCCAGTTCACAGTTGAACCCAATATGTAAAATCTTCAATATTTAGAAACCCAATTCAAATTCCCTGTGGGTATTTTGATTTTCCCTAAATTAATCAAGAAACAGTACAAAAGAAGCTTTCTTGACCCTAAACAGGCTGCAAAGTCACTAAATTAAACCCTTTTTCCTAGCAGAAAACCCCCAAATTCTTGTTCCACCTCTTTGAAAGTGGTGGTGGAAGGCGGCTAGTGGGTAGGGGGTCAATATTAATCAAAACTCCCTAAACCCAATAAGAAAGTGGAAGGCGGCTGGTGGGTAGGGGTCAATGATTGTGGCTCTTTGCGAGGAGGGGTGGGTTATGGTGGTGAAGGTCGTGGTTGGTGGCTTCAGCGGAGGTGTCGCGAGATGGGGGGTCAGGGTTAGTAGGTGGGGTCGCGCGGGGAGGTCGATGGCTGGTGCTTGGTTGAAGGCGACGACAGGCGGTGCAGGTGGTTGCGGTCGCAGGTGGGAGGGCGACGGGAGGTTGGTGGCGACGGCTGTGGAAGGGTGGTGGCAGATGTTCCCAATACAAAAGAGGAGCCTAGGATCTATTTGCAAAATGCATACGAAATTTACTCAATTTACTCAACGTTGTGGTTCAGGATCTTCGGTTGCAGTTAGAGCTTGGTTCCGCTTCAAGTCAGGCCGGTAATCACCACCGTGTAATCACCGGCGCCGGGAGTGAAAAAGCCATTTAAATATTACTAAACCTAATAAAGACTAAACCTAATAAAGACCACTAATATTTTCCATTAAATCTTCCCTACTTTGGAGTCGGGGTCTGGTCTCTTTGGAAGCGGTCTCTCTACCTAACAAGATAGAGGAAAGACTAGCCTACATCTATCCTCCCCAGACCCTGCTCTCGAGTGGGATATACTGGGTTTGTTTGTTTGTTTGCTTCCCTACTTGAACGGTATTTTAATAAAAACAATTACAAATTAGAAGACCAATCCATGTGAGTAATTTTATGCGTTTAATCTGTTTGGATAATAATTGTTTAGGATGAAATTGTGATTGTGATTACTAGGTTTCCTATCGATTAAGGGGACCAAAGAAATTGATGTTAAGAGTGAGAATTCATGATCAAGTTATCATGTAATGTTGTGAGGCTCTATCCATGATCAAGTTATGATATAGTATTGATACATGTGAAACTGATTGTATGCTGACTATGCACCCGATAGAGCCATTATTCAAGTAGCCTGACCCTTTTATGGATCAGGTGATCAGAGACTTTAACGAAACTCTTAGTTAAAATTTTTTAAAATGTAAAACATTAATATAATTAAACACTGTAATTAAATAAAACTCATTGAAAACCTAAAAAGAAGTACACAATAAAAAATCAAACTAGTATTCCTTTTCTAAAAGACTCGTCATCCATAAGATTAAAATTTTATTGAAACGAATCATCCTAAATATTTGATATTTTCTAGTGAGAGAATTTTTTTTATAGAATTTGGAGACGAAGAAGAGAGTAGATACGAATGTTATAATTTCTTTTTTTTATAAAAACGCGGTAGTATTTATAGGAGAAAAAGTAATCTTTTGAATTTTTTTAATGAGGCAACGCTCTATATATTTTTCCAAAGTTTCAAAATACCGAAATCTAGAAATCTTTGTAGTAGCGGCGACGGAAAATACAGCAGCGGCGACGGTCGTGCTGGTGGCTGGTCGGATGGTGGTGGCCGCGGGTGGTGGGTGGTGGCTGCTCCGTTGCGGCGCGGGGGAGAAGAGAAGGCGGATGGTGGTGGCCGCGGGTGGTGGGTCGGAGAGGCGGTGGCTTGTGGCGGCGGAGGCGGAGGCGGAGGCGGAGGTGGCTGGTAGCGGCAGAGGAGGCGTCGGCGGTGGTGGGTGTGGAGGGAAGTGAAGAATGCAGATGACAAAGCTCCCACGTATATCCTTTATCATTAGCGGCGACGCGTCGCCGCTAGGCGTCGCCCTCTAATGCTTAATGTACGATTTAACAGGAGACGTTAGATCTAATTGCCTCTGAACGGCTAGATGTGACTCATTTAATGAACGGTGGATCGCCAATTCTTTAGCGGCGACATGTTGCCGCTAAAGATGTCGCCGCTAAAGATTGTCGCCGCTAAAGGTATTGTCCCGCTAATACGTCGCCGCTATTACGCGCGTTTCTTGTAGTGAAGCCCCCTCACGCCCACCGCATAGCGCTCCTGATCGTGTGTCCCTGTGTTGCGGTGTTCGCTACGGAGGGCTAGTCCACATGTGGGCACACCCCATTACGCCATAGACATCGGCGGACCTACTATATGCGGGAGGGGTCAGCCGACCCCCGCAGAATTTTTCTTTTAAATGAACGTGTATTGACGTTTTTCAATTGACTCGTGTACTTTTCAACTTCGACCCCTATGAAAAATTTTACGACCCCTATGAAAAAATTACGACCTTGAATTCAAAAAGTTTTTAAAAATATTCTCCTACAAAAATATAAATTAATAGTTTTTTTATTAAAAAAAATAGTTCAAATATAATCACTAATAGGTTAATTTGTTATTGAATCTGGTAAGCCCATATATATAATTAAAAAACCCAATCTTATTTTTATCAATCAAATGTTTAAACATTTTAAAATTTTCATTTACAATACAAACCTTAAAAAGAAATTGAAAGGTCGGCGACGGAATTGGCTACCACGGAAAGAAATGCAGAAACTCTTCATCAGTTTATCCTCGAAAGCTTCTTGAAGAATTGCCATTTGCCAAACAAATTAGTGGAGAAAATATTGTAAGTTTTGAATATATATTGTTTTGTTTTATATGAATTATACAGGCCACGTGTAGTGATTGTGAATATTTGTTGATGATTCATCTACTTGATTATATATAATTATTATTTTTATGTTAACTAAAGTTGTTGATTCTTAGGTTTTAATAGTTTAATATTGAATAAATATTAACAATATATGTTGATTTCATTTTAGGATTATGGAGAAATTTCTTAAAAGAAAGTTACCGGAATCATCATCATCAAGTGGTATTCCGGAAAAATAGATTTAGAACACCTTCCAGGGATCTTTCTGAACGTAAACCTATTAACTCTTATCATCCTAATCAAAAAGATTAAATTAGGCGGACATATTGGATGAGAGGTCCCTGTCCCCCACGAGGTCATAAGTTCCCAACGAATTGTTTAGTGGTAATGCTAGACGTTTTAGAAAAGAATGGTTTAACCAATATGCAATTGGTTAGAGTATAGCGTGAAGACAGATAAAGCATTTTGCTTGTGTTGTTATTTGTTTAAAGAATATGGTGGAAATCAAGGGATGCATTTGTGACAGACGGGTTTAATAGTTGGAATAAGATTGATAGATTTATGCTTCATGTGGGTGATGTGAACAGTTTTCATAATAATTCGGTAAAGTTGTCATTAGTTTACCAGTTGCAACGGCAACTGTTGAAAGATGTTTTTCTTCATGAGCATGTGAAGAACGAACTACGCAATCGAATGAGTGATGAATATATGAACGATGCTTGTATTTGTTACATTGAGAAAGAGTTTTTCAAAAAGGTTTCAATTGATGATGTAATGGATCGTTTTCAGAAGATGAAGACACGTAGACAACTACTATAAATGTAATGTTTTTTTATTTTCTAATGACATTGTATCATTGTTAGTTGTCTTATAATATTATTGTTTTTATTTATGTGAACCGATCGGACCTGAAAATTCCGACAACCATACATGGCTACTTGAGAACGGAAAAACTGACCCCGGAGAAAAAAAATTCTGAGTCCGCCACTGGCCATAGACAACACCCAGTTTAAGAGATTGAACTCAAAACGCTCTTCGCATGAGTTAGACTCCTTATTTTTAATTGTTTTGATTAAAAGACACTCAAATAGGAATGTTTAATAAAAATGTTAGTGATGTTAATTAGCAAAACAAAAAAAATCCAACATATTCCGCTTCTAAATGGTCCAAGGTTTGATTAAATGAATAAACACACGTGATTACTACCAGCAAAAAAGCCTAAGACATAAAGAGCATCGTTAGGCCACTAAACATATACATGCGTCCCATGGGTATCTTGCGCATGTTCAAATATGAAACCTCCCTCACCCCACACTTTCAGATTTGATATTTGAGGTTTGAGATTATATAATCATGTAGACTTTTGCATGATTAATAAAATTTGTTAATCCAAAAATAATTGCATAAATATTCATTACAAATGCATATCAAAATGTTTGAACAAATCACACCAATATATGTTTCTCTATTAAGAGACACAAAACATTATAAATGAACTTAGAATTAGAATGTTAATGTTTATAGTGCATTCACTACAACAAAAACCACAATAGATGACGCTCAATGCGCGTCTATTTGGTGTAAGATAACGCGCATGTGTGCGTCAATAAACAGATAGTTATAAATACAAAATGATACACATATGCGCGTCATCTATTTACTAGGCGTGGAAGGTGATGCGCATTTTATGACGGTCAGTAGATGAAGTGCAATACGTGTCATAGAAGAGCTAGTCGTAAATGACAAGATAACGAGCGTACTCACCCTTGCTGTAGATTCGTTATAGAATTAATTAGATTTAGTGTATGTAACCCCCTCAAATTATAACAATAATATAATAAGGAGGGTGCTACTAGTTGGTTATTATAACAACTCAGAGACTACAAACGCAGCGGAATTTTATATATATATTAAAACTGTTTACATCGTTAACAATATTACAAGACTTTGACCGATATTTCAACACTTTGTTAAACTTCAGATACATTATTAACAAAACCCAACATTTGTGGTCAGTATCATACACCATAACCGGAAGCTAACTCTGTGGGGGACCATCACGAGCACCTCTATTACTACCTGGTATGCATAAGAAAATAAGCACAAAATCAGATAAACTGGTGAACTCTAACATACACCACATTTGAATAACAATAACCCATCACTGTTACCACACAGAATAATTCGCACCCAGATTCATCAGTCCATTTATTTATCCCAGTATTGATATGCATATCGAATACCCACAATGTATTTATGGACATCTTTTATCAATTTTAATTTGGTGGGTCAAACCTCCACCTCGCGCGTTGACGGGTCAAACCTCCGTCTATAGTTTGGGTCAAACCTCCACCTCGCGCGTTGACATGTCAAACCTCCGTCTATAGTTGGTGTTGACGGTCAAACCTCCGTGTATAGTTGGTGGGTTAAACCTCCACCTCGCCATTAATCATAATTTATCACTTTCAACTCATATTCACATCTTTATTTATTATATGCATGCCAGTGCCCGATTTGTCAAACAACATTTATCAAACGACATTAACACATAAAAGGGCAATTAGAACTCACCTTAAGGTTTTCAGCAAGTAGTTATCAATCCAAATACACTAGGGCAGCTAAAACTTCTCCTTCTCAAAGCAAATCTAAAAAAACAACCCTAACTTAGTCAAATTCCCCCTAGCTGACCATTTCACACGTAAGGCTATGCGACTGGACTCATTCGTGCGACTGAACAAGCGACTGAGCTTAGTCGTACGAACAGACCATACGACAGAGGTGCGAATGAGCTATAACAGGGTTTGTGCGAATGACCTCCATTCGTGCGATTGGTTCATGCGACTGAACTTCAGTCGCACGATTGAACAATGCGATTGACTCAGTCGCACGAATGGGTCATGCGACTGGGCTCATTCGCCTGAAACGGATCAGCAGCTGTGTTCTTGACATGTTTGATCCAAAAACTCAAGTTTTAACTGCTCAGATTATGCCATATTTACAACAAAACATATACACCTCATTTACAACCGTTTCGGGTCCTTATTTCATCAACTTCACAAAACTAGGATCCGAACCCTCACTTTTCAACTTTAACAAAAGATTAACGAAAACCCAGATTTAAAACATGTTTTGGATCAATTTTAACCACATACAGCTTAACATATTCAAGAATCGATCCGTACCAAGCAAAACTTACCAAAACGGAGCTAGTTTGATCGATTGGGCAAGAACAGGGTGTTTGGGTTCGTGATAAGCAAGAGGATGAGGTTACAGCAGATAAAATCTGCCTTCAACACCCTTTAACCGCCCTACTTATCCTACATGCCTATTTTAAGCCGACATACTCAATCGCACGACTGGCTTATTCGCACGACTCAATCGTACGACTGAGCCCATACGCCTGTCATTCGTGCGATTGAGCTTCATTCGCACGTATGGCATGCGACTGAACATTAAATTTAATTAAATATATAAAATATTGAACTTTTGATGTTACAAGTCTACCCACCTTATTTAGGGTTTCGTCCTCGAAACCTGACTAAAACAAATGGGGGTAGTTTCGTCTCATCTCTTCTTCGGGTTCCTAGGTTGATTCGGATCCTTGGCGATGTGTCCACTGCACCCGGACTAAGCTAATGTTTTTATTTCTAAGTTTCTTTTCCTTACGATCCATAATGGCCACAGGTTGTTCAACATAATTAAGCTTCTCATCGACCTCAATATCATCTAATGGTACATATGGGTTTCATTAGCTAAACACTTCCGTAACTGAGAGACGTGGAAGGTTGGATGAATAGCACTTAATTCTTCAGGTAAGTCCAACCTATACGCCACGTACCCTACTTTCTCTACTATTTGGAAAGGTCCAATAAAACGTGGACTTAGTTTGCCCCTCTTTCTAAATCGAATAATACCCTTCCATGAGAAACTTTCAACAAGACAAAATCCCCAACTTTAAATTCAATTGGTTTCCTTCTATGGTCTGCATATGATTTCTGCCTGCTTTTCGCCTCTCTAATACGATTTTTAACTATTTCAAACTTTGACATTGTTTCTTCATTATTTCACTATTTCCCAATTCGCGTTGCCCCATATCTCCCCAATACAGTGGAGTTCTGCATTTTCTTCCGTACAACATTTCAAACGGAGACTTTGAAGAGTAGCTTGATAACTGTTGTTGTAAGCGAATTCAGCTAAAGGGAGATGACTATCCCAGCTCCCTCCAAAATCAATACTATATGCCCGTAGCATATCCTCCAATGTCTGAATAGTTCTTTCACTTTGACCATCTGTCTGGGGATGATAGGCTGTACTAAAGTAAAGTCTAGTTCCCATGGCTTCGTGAAATTTTCTCCAATACCTGGAAGTAAATCTGGCATCTCTATCAGATGATACTTCTCGGAACTCCATGCAATCTAACTATTTCTTTAGTAAAGCTATCAGCTAGCCTTTCTACCGAATAGGTTTCCCGTATTGGTAAAAATAAAGCACTCTTGGTTAGCTGATCTACCACTACCTAAATAGTATCATAACCTTTTGGTGTACGGGGCAACTTCGTTATAAATCCATAGTCAGATCGTCCCACTTCCAAGCTGGAATGGCTAATGGCTGCAATAATCCATAAGGTTTCTGATGTTCAGCTTTCACTTAGGCACAAGTCAAACATCTATTTACATACTGCATCACATTAAATTTCATCCCTGGCCACCAATAATCATGCTTTAAATCTTGATACATCTTAGTCATGCCTGGGTGAATGGAATACCTAGATTTGTGAGCTTCATCTAGGACCCTATCGCGTAAAGCTAACGGAACCCACATTCGACCAAACCTGATTTTAACACCATAATTATTTTATTCTAAATATTTTTCTTGACCAACCATTCTTTCTCTCTTAATGTTTTCTTCTTTTAATGCTTCCAATTGAGCTTCTTTCAGCTGTTGCATAAAATCAGGAGTAATTACAAGTTTATACGCCTTAATCTTAATCGGTTCGTACTTCTCCTTTCTGCTTAATGCATCAGCAACCACATTTGCTTTTCCGGGGTGATACAAAATTTCACAATCATAATCTTTAATTAATTCCAACCATCGCCTTTGTCTCATATTTAAATCTTTTTGCTCAAAGAAGTACTTCAGGCTCTTATGATCAGTAAAGATGGTACACCTCACTCCATATAAGTAATGTCGCCATATTTTAAGAGCAAAAACTACAGCTGCTAGTTCTAAATCATGGGTTGGGTAATTAACTTCATGGGTCTTCAATTGTCTAGAAGCATAAGCAATAACTCTCCCACGTTGCATCAAAACACCCCCAATCCCTGATATGATGCATCAGAATATATTACTAAATCATCTACACCGTCTGGTAGGGCCAGTACTGGAGCTTGTGTTAATCGGTTCTTTAGTTCTTGAAAAGCAACTTCCTGTTCTTTATTCCATTCATACCTAACCTTTTCGAGTTAACTTCGTTAATGGAGAAGCAATTTTAGCAAAATCCTGAATAAATCTCCTATAATATCCTACCAGTCCTAAGAAACTACGAATTTCTAAGGACTTTTAGGAATCTCCCAATTCATCACGGCCTCAATCTTCGCAGGATCCACCAATATTCCATCCGCATTTACTACATGGCCCAAAAATTGCACTTCTCTTAACCAAATTCACATTTCGAGAATTTTGCATACGACTTATTCTTTCTTAAAGTTTCCAATACTTCTCGAATGTGACAAGCATGATCTCCTTCATTCTTAGAATAGATCAAAATGTCATCTATAAATACAATTGCCGATTTATCCAACATCGGTTTACATACTCTGTTCATCAAATCCATAAATGCAGCAGGAGCATTCGTTAATCCAATGACATCACCAAAAATCATAATGCCCATATCGCGTACGAAAAGCTGTTTTTGGTATGTCCTCTTCTTTCACCTTTAACTGATGATACCCGGATCTAAGATCTATCTTTGAGAAGCAATTAGCACCTTGGAGTTGATCAAACAAATCGTCAATACGAGGTAATGGGTATTTATTCTTCACAGTCAGCTTGTTTAGTTCTCTGTAGTCTATGCACATCCTCAAACTGCCATCTTTCTTCTTTACAAACAGAACTGGAGCACCCCACGGCGAAGTGCTTGGTCGAATAAAATCTTTGTCTAATAATTCCTGTAATTGCTTCAGAAGTTCCTTCAGCTCAGCCGGTGCAAGTCTATAAGGGGTTTTAGCGACAGGTTTTGCTTCAGGTACTAAGTCAATTCTAAAATCAATTTCTCTATCAGGAGGTATACCTGGTAGATCCTCAGGAAATACATCAGGAAATTACAAACCACTGGAACATCTTCTAGTTTCTTCGTCTCCTTAGCAGTATCAACTACATATGCCAAAAATGACTCGCAGCCCCTACTCAATAATTTCTCAGCCTTAATCATAGATATGACCTTCACTATACTATCATGATCATCACCAAAAACCGTTACCAATTACCATCTGGTGCTCGCAAGACAATCATCTTTTTTTGCATATTATCTGAGCCTCAAGCGTAGATAACCAGTCCATTCCCAATACTACATCAAAACCTCCTAATTTCATCATATGTAACCTAGCAAATTTTACACCTTCTAGTTCGACAAAACAATCATCTATTACCTCACTAACAACTATAAATTCATTAGAGGCATTTCTACTGAAAAGGCAACATCCAGCTTTGATGGTTTAACTTTTATTAAGGCATGGAATTTTATTGATATAAAACTTCTATTAGCCCCCGAATCAAATAAAATCTAGCAGGTACATCATTAACAAGAAACGCACCCGTCACAACATCCGGTAATGTCTTGGCCTCCTCCGTAGTCATTGTAAATGCTCTCCCTGCAGTACCGCTCTACCACTCGCACTGACTTTACTCGGTCCTCCCACTGCACGAATAGGGACCGGTCCAGGTCTAAACTTTGGACATTCAGATTTCATATGTCCCATCTCCCCACATTCATAACACCGAAGTTCTGGACATCTGGAAACGAAATGTCCCGGTTTCCCGCATTTACGACATGCCGGTGATTCAATCTACATTCCCCTCTATGAAACTTCCCATATCTATTACACCGAGGAGGGGGACCTACAAAGCCCCTAGCATTAAACTTTCTCTTCTGCGGCCCACCCTGTCCATACATGGGCCTAGAACTCAGTGAAGTTTCCTGACGACTAACCACTTCTTCTTTCACCACCGGTTTCTCGGACTCAGCGACTTCCTCATACATATCCGCAGCCAAATTTACCGTGGCTTGGTATGTAGAAGGAGAATTAGACTTTACCAGCATTCTTACCTTAGGGTAGTCCCTGGATATATCTAGTAATCCTTTTCGCCTCAGGAGTTACTAATGAGGTACCAAACGAGCCATTTCTTCAAATCTAGAAGTATACTCCTTATGACTTAAACTACCTGCCTGAAGCTGCAAAAACTTGATCTCAATTCTGTCCATCTCGCCTTTCGGACAGAACTTTTCTATCACTAAAGCCTTAAAAGTTTCCCACGTCATCTGGTTCACAGCGGCCTCACCCATGGCCTGTTCCACTGTATCCCACCAGTATAAAGCTTCTGCTTGAAACGAATGCACTGCAAAACCCACCTTCTGATCTTCCTTGCATCTACTAAGTTTAAACGCTGCTTCCATCTCTCGTAACCATTTGTAAGTTACTACTACATCCTTCTGGCCTTCAAACTTAGGGGGTCACATTCCTTAAAATGCCTATATGACACTGGTTTCTCCACTACCGGCTCAACAACAACAGGTGGAGGAGTTGGTTGGGATGACGATTCAACACCTTTCCTAAGGTCGCTCAACATTTCAGGTAAGGTAGTACGCAACACTCGGGCGACCTCATCACCTATAGCCGCCTTAAGTTCATCACTCGAGATTCTAGCTTCAGGTCTAGAATTTGTATTACTGGTTTCCTCCATCTATAATAAGAAATAAACCATTATCAAATAATGAGGGATACCAGGATGCTGCATATAATGTAAATTGCTCATAACATTGGCCAGGTGTTTATAAATTATTTACCTATTCACACCATCCTGCCTCCTCCCATTATCCTTTTATAGTTTATTTCTAACTCTGTCTAAACCACAGGATCATACATACACATAATACTAATCTTTTAATTCAAACAATCACTTTCATTCAATAATTGGCTGAATTATCACTAACAATTAATACCCATTGACACAATACTTCACCCCACTTCCGGTTGTAGATACTGGCACTTCCCATATACTCAGTTAAAGTTTGAAACAATCAGTTGTTCAATCTCTTTAACTAAGGCTCTGATACCAACTTGTAACACCCTCAAATTTATAACAATAATATAATAAGGAGGGTGCTACTAGTTGGGTTATTATAACAACTCAGAGACTACAAACGCAGCGGAATTATATATATATATTAAAACTGTTTACATCGTTAACAATATTTACAAGACTTTAACCGACATTTCAACACTTTGTTAAACTTCAGATACATCATTAACAAAACCCAACATTTGTGGCCAGTATCATACACCATAACCGGAAGCTAACTCTGTGGGGACCATCACGAGCACCTCTATTACTACCTGGCATGCATAAGAAAATAAGCACAAAATCAGATAAACTTGTGAGTTCTAACATACACAACATTTGAATAACATAACCCATCAACTGTTACCACACAGAATAATTCGCACCCACATTCATCAGTCCATTTATTTATTCCAGTATTGATATGCATATCGAATACCCTAATGTATTTATGGACATCTTTTATCATTTTAATTTGGTGGGTCAAACCTCCACCTCGCGCGTTGACGGGTCAACCTCCGTCTATAGTTTGGTGGGTCAAACCTCCACCTCGCGCGTTGACGGGTCAAACCTCCGTCTATAGTTGGCGTTGACGGGTCAAACCTCCGTCTATAGTTTGGTGGGTCAAACCTCCACCTCGCCATTACCACAATTTACCACTTTCAACTCATATTCACATCTTTATTTATTTATATGCATGCCAGTGCCCGATTTTGTCAAACAACATTTATCAAACGACATTAACACATAAAAAGGGCAATTAGAACTCACCTTAAGGTTTTCAGCAAGTCGTTATCAATCCAAATACACTAGGGCAGCTAAAACTTCTTCTTCTCAAAGCAAATCTAAACAACAACCCTAACTTAGTCAAATTTCCCTAGTGACCATTTCACACGATTCACAGGGCTATGCGACTGGACTCATTCGTGCGACTGAACAAGCGACTGAGCTTAGTCGTACGAACGGACCATACGACAGAGGTGCGAATGAGCTATAACAGGGTTTGTGCGAATGACCTCCATTCGTGCGATTGGTTCATGCGACTGAACTTCAGTCGCACGATTGAACAATGCGATTGACTCAGTCGCACGAATGGGTCATGCGACTGGGCTCATTCGCCTGAAACGGATCAGCAGCTGTGTTCTTGACTTATTTGATCCAAAAACTCGAGTTTTAACTGCTCAGATTATGCATATTACAACAAAACATATACACCTCATTTACAACCGTTTCGGTCCTTATTTCATCAAACTTCACAAAACTAGGATCCGAACCCTCACTTTTCAACTTTAACAGAAAGATTAAACGAAAACCCTGATTTAAAACATGTTTTTGGATCAATTTTAACCACATACACAGCTTAACATATTCAAGAATCGATCCGTACCAAGCAAAACTTACCAAAACGGAGCTAGTTTGATCGATTGGGCAAGAACAGGGTGTTTGGGTTCGTGATGAGCAAGAGGATGAGGTTACAGCAGATAAAATCTGCCTTCAACACCCTTTAACCGCCCTACTTATCCTACATGCCTATTTTTAGCCGACATACTCAATCGCACGACTGGCTTATTCGCACGACTCAATCGTACGACTGAGCCCATACGCCCGTCATTCGTGCGATTGAGCTTCATTCGCACGTATGGCATGCGACTGAACATTAAATTTAATTAAATATATAAAATATTGAACTTTTGGATGTTACAGTACCCCGGAACAAAACAAAATCATGACATCAAATCTGATAAAATCAAAGGTGCCCCAAACAGATGCAATAACATTAAGAAACTAGGGAAAAGTTAGATACAATTAATTAATCTTACCTTGATTTTCAACTAACCGTGAGGATGTTCACTTCTAAGTATCACAATTGCTCAAGGACGGAGGTACTAACATCCAAAAGCTACATACAAAATGCACACCAAAAGCTATTTCATCAAACATTGACCAACGTGAGGAAGCGACCGAACTTGATGTGTTGATGGCTAGGGTTTACAATTTTTATATCTCATCACATTATCATTTGGCTTCTTATTTCTACATAACCTAATTATCTTGCAAGGGCCTTCTTAAGGTAAGAGTAAATTATAAAATTTGCTTTTAAGTATATACTTAGAATATTATCTTTAAACTTTTTTTAACTACAAAGAGTATTCTTAATTTGAGACCTTATCATGCTTTTTGTCCTTTGTACTAATAGAAGTTATTTTTTCTGTTAGTTTTTCATAAATAACCATTTTACCTTTACCCTAAAAAAAGAAATGTTTAGTTTTTATTAATCTTTTATTTTGTTTCTTTTAGTTTTTATTTTATTTAGATTTTCTTTAGTTCTTATTATAACTATTTTTTTTATTAAAAAATTACCTTTACTGTTATTAATTATTAATTTTGACTTTTTTTATAAAGTATAGTTTTATTTATAGATTTTTAATATGTCGAATATTTATTTTCATTTGTTCTCTTTACTAACTTACCATTTTAATATAAGCAATAACAAAACAACCCGTGTTTTTATAAATTTTTTGGCATAATATTTTTTTAGTTTTTTCAACAATATGTTTACCAATTTTATTTATTCGAAACTGGTTGGAGATGGTAAGAATTTGGTTTACATTTTGAATTTATAGTTCTTTGTGTTCAATCAAAGGATTTATTTTATAAATATAATATAGTGTGAGAGGGGTAGCTTTAATTTCAAACAAATTGAAATAAAAAGGTTTTTAAACAACTACAATGTAGTTTTTTAGAGAATTATATATATTCTTCTATAACTCTTAACCACTTACATTTTCACTTAAAATTTTAATTGCATATATCCCTATAAAACTTAGTCATTTATATATATACCCAAACTAAAATTTAATTGTATATACCCCCTTTATTAGTATTATATGTGTGCCCATGTGAATAAATTTATTAAAAGTAAAAAATTATAATTACAAGAAAGAAATTTTTTAAACTGATAATGGTTAGACGAGGCTAAACAAATACTAATTATAAAGTTATTTTATAGTTGAATAAAATAACCAAATAGGTGAATACGTAATAGTTATGTTTAATAAAGGTGATATATCCAATTAATTTTAATTGGGTATATATCTAATTGACAAAGTTCTAAAACATATAATATATATATATATATATATATAGAGAGAGAGAGAGAGAGATAAGGGATCCTAAGAAAACTACATTGAAAACTAAAGAAAACCAATTAAATCGATCGCATAACCTAAATTTTTTTTATAATTACCCTTTATTTTGTGTGTCTGTATATATAAATAAGAGTATGGGTCAAATGAAAAACCGTAGCATGGTTTTACATATACGTCACATATAGGTTACGTATACGTAACCATTTTTCATTTAAAATAGTGTTACGAATACGTAAGACTCTTCATTTTCGTATTTATGTTTAACATATATATCAAATACTTAAATACCCTTTTAACTATTAAAATAACATAAAATTCATGAATTATATTATTGCTTCCCATAGTTTTCTTTGGTTTCACATAAATATTGGTTTTCTCAGGAACCATCCTATATATATATATATATATATATATATATATATATATATATTTTATTATATATATATATATATTATATATATATATATATATTTTATATATATATATGTATGTATGTATGTATATACACACACATATATATATATGATTAATTACAAGATTGGTCCATGTGATTTTCCCATATTGTCATATTAGTCCCAACTTTTGAGAATTACAAGTTTGATCATTACTGTTACTAAACCATAATATAATTGGTCTGTGATACTAACTTCTGTTAATTTTCTTAGTAAATGGATGTGAAAAAGACCAAAATACCCTAGATTATTAAATATATAATAAAATATAGATTAATTCATGTACAGTCCACTTTTTAATTAATTTTGTTATATATATATACACACACATACACACATTCGCACACCATCTCCGACGCACACGGCCGCCGCACCGCCACACCACCGCCGCATCGCCACACCACCGCCGCACCACCGTTTTTTATCTACGATCACTTTGTTTTTGTTCAAGATCTCAGATCGCGGCATCACAAACGGATTCTCGAAACGCCGATGAGCAACGGTGGTGGTCGAAACGGATCGGTTTCTGATTTCTACACACGATCAACTCTAAACAACTCTAAACTAATCCTTCAAAGAGTATTCTAAAGGGTGCTAATAAAGGGACACTAACAAATTTAAATCGACACCCGCCTATACGCCGCGTATGGGTCCATACGCGGCCCATGCCCGGCGTATAGGTATCGACCATTAATGCGCCATTAATGTTTGACATTCCGCGTCACATCAGTCGACCTATACGGGGCGTATAGGTCCATACGCCACGTATAGGTTGGTGTCGCATACGACAAATGGGTAGGCCCCCGACAGCTGCACCTGACAGCTATACGCGGCGTATGGGTCCATACGCCGCGTATAGCTGTCGGTGCAGCATCGGGGACCTACCCACTTGTCATGTACGACACCGACCTATATGTGGCGTATGGACCTATACACCCCGTATAGGTCCCTTTTTCGTTGTGTATATAGAGAGGCAACGCATTCGCTCATCTAAAAAAAACATAAAGGTTCGAATTCTCAAATTCGTTCGTTTGTGATTGATGGTTCGATTTAAGATCGCAAGAAATTTGGGTTATGTGGTTCAACATTTTCTTCTCGCAAATAATTTACTCGGTAATATTATATATTCTTACTTCAGTAAGTATTTACATACATATATACATATATCTGAATTGGATACTTAAGAATCGTTTCAACTGACTCTGGTTCCATCGGTGTTAGTCGGTTACGATTAACTGAATAATTTTCAAGATTTTCATCATATCGGCTGATACCGTGGAACCCGAGTTAGTTGAAATGATTATTAAGTAATCAAGACATTTATGTGTACGTAAGTGTGTATATAAATAAAGTAAGAGTTATAGTTTACCTAAATTATTTTGAAGAAATAGTTGATCCACGTAACCTATTTTCTTTCCAAGTCATGCACGTAAACAGTGCTCATTCGCCTGAAAAAAGGTCGTGCGCCTGAACAAAGTTAAGTCTTGGTGCATGAGCACTTCACGCGCCTAAGTATTGGGCGCATGAGCACTATACGTGGCGTATGGGTCCATACGCCACGTATAGTTGTCATGGCCCAATACTTGTCCCACCTATACGTGGCGTATGGACCCGCACGCCACGTATAGTTGTCAGACGTACTTTTAAAATGTTTTGTACCATGTACGAGTACATGCAACGTATGGGATCATACGGGGCAAACGTGGCAAGCCTATACGCAGCGTATAGGCCCATACGCTACGTATAGGTGTCGTATGCAAGCCTATACGTGGCGTATGGGCCCATACGCTACGTATAGGTGTCAGACGTCCTTTAAAGCGTTTTTGTACCATGTACGGATATACGCAGCGTATGGTGCCATACGTGGAAGACGTGGCACGCCTATACGTGGCATATAGTGCCATACACTACGTATAGGTGCCATACGCAAGCCTATACGTGGCGTATGGACCCATACGCCACGTATAAGTAATTTCAAATATGCCGGACACAAGATTCATTTTCAACTATATAAGAACGCTTTCGATAACACTTTCGATAACGCTTTCGATCTCTGTAAATCTCAAACGTATTTTTCTCTCAAAATATCACACTTTTTATTCGTTCGTTATGTCGTTTTGGGACGGTAACTATTTGTTTAGTGAATATTCAAATGAATATTCAAGCGTTTCGTACGTGGCGGATAGTAATCAAGATGATTCGTACGTTCAATCTTCTTATGAGACAGGACTGCCAGATTTAAACCAATTGTATGTTCCCGATGATGAAGTTGAGTTTTGCCGAGAGTCAACTTACGACACGCCAAACAATAATATACTCTCGAGTGATGAAAAACAAACGACGAAAGTATCGTTTGAAACGTCTCAAATTTTTTATCTCTCGATGAGCTAGTCTGTTGGGCTGTTTTAGGGGACGTGATAATGGTTACATTATTATTACACGAAGATCAAAGAAAAAAGAAGGTCAGGTCGTAAGGTATGGCTTATCTGTGATCGTGCTGGCGAACACAAAAGTAAAGCAACAGTTAGACGATCTGGTAGCAAAAAAATCGGATGTCCTTTAAATTAGTAGGGATATACGACACAAATGTCGTTCGTGGAAATTAGAGGTGAGAATT
The DNA here is from genome assembly GCA_024085815.1 of Flaveria linearis. Taxonomy (NCBI): domain Eukaryota; kingdom Viridiplantae; phylum Streptophyta; class Magnoliopsida; order Asterales; family Asteraceae; genus Flaveria; species Flaveria linearis. Next base: position 604 of record JABSNV010000174.1, on the reverse strand, counting down.
GACCAACATAACCATGATCCTGCTCAAGATATGGAGGGGCATCCTTTGTAAGAAGGTTTTCTCAAAACGAATACAATTTGGTGGAGCAACTTATTGATCAAATAATAGAGCCTCGTAGCATCTTATCAGCTATAAAAAGCAAAATCCTAATAACGCATCAATAACCAGAGACGTATACAACGCTCAATATAGGATAAGAAGTGAAAGAAAAGTCGGTGAAACACCAATGCAAGTCTTAGAAAACCATTTATCTTTTAAAAGGTACGTTTATTACACCCGAGAAGATCCCGATACAAATGTCGTAGAAGATATATTTTTGTCATCCTAAATCATACGACACTTGGCGTGCATTTCCGCACGTGCTGATGATAGACGCTACATATAAAACAAACATATACAAACTTCCGTATGATCAGCCACCACCCGACGAGCAGCCACATAATCAGCCGCCAGTACATCAGCCGCCACCTCAGTCACAATTTCCTTGACATATTTATAGAGATGTGAGGCTGCCTGCACGTATGGAGACATTTTGTAGGATTTTCTACGAGTTTACGGCAGCAGAGTCGTCGGCTCGATCGAGTTGAGGATCTTATGGAGTGGC
>JABSNV010000994.1:90000-107770 GCA_024085815.1 Flaveria linearis | reverse complement strand
CTCGGTTGGCAACGTGACGTAACCGAACCCGTACATAATCCAACAGTTATTTTCGGGGCCAGAGAGCCAATAAACGTAAGGATTAATGCTCTAGTTTTGCTGAAGTTAGATGATTCGATGGAAGTTTCATGTAGTATATAGCATAATTCAATCTAAGACAAAAGTGATACTTCTTTATGTTACGCTGAAACTGGACTTTTTAGATTTCAAGAGTAATTTTCTTTGTAAAATCTTTTACACAAATACATTGAATCCACATTACGGGTATTGTAGATGGTAAATGCTGATGGTATGATTCATAACAAAGCAGCTCTGTTGTTAGTAATGGACTGATTGATTGAATGGTACTATAACTGCATAAGTGATTGAAACTATTATCAAATGTGGTATAGAACTTGTCAGCATTGGAAGAGGATTCAGGCATTAAATAGTTTGTGGGGTAGTAAATCTTTGAGAGCTACACATTTTCATTGTTTTCTAGCCATCAATTTTTCAATTTGTTGCAATTGGTTCAGGAGTCTGGCTTGTTGGTGTACCTCCATAGACATGACAGAGAAGGATGCTAGTGGAGGGAAAGAGAATGGTCAAAGTAAGAAAATGGTTTTTTGAAAGCAGTTGAGCCATCTTTAAGTGTCAGCAATTCTACAGCATTACTATATCCAATAGAAAAGAGTCACGAGGGGAAGATGCACTTGGTTATGCTAATGTTTTACTATCTAGAAACAAATTTGTGGAAGTTTTGGGTATATATGAAAGTATATTAGAAAAAAGATAATAACAAATGTTGAGGCTCATATTGGCAAAGGAATTTGCTTACAAATGCAAACATGGGAAAACAATCTTTTGAGAGCTTTTCTGAAGCGGTTAAGTTAGATCCAATGGTATCTTGTATAAAGATGAAGGTCGATTGGTAGAGGCTGCTGAAGTATTGCTGTGTTGTACTTAACACTATTACTGTATGAAAGAGAGTATTATACTATTATACTGATTTTATATGCAGTTAAATCTTGGTTTTGCTCATTGATGGTTCTGACATTGTGTCTTCCTTAAATTAATTTGCCTCTGTTCATGCAGTCATATCGTAAGGCTCTGGGAGCAGATCCTCTTATAAACCAGAGTAGAACGTCTGTCAATTGTACTTACAGATACTGGAACTAGTTTAAAGCTTGTTGGCAACACACAGGAGGTAATTCAGAACTACTATGATGCTATCAAAATTGACCCTCACCACTGTAATTTCTTCATCTTTTACATCATATCAAGGCTTCATTCTGTTTAATGCATTCTTAATGCTGCTATTCTTTGTTTTTTTTTGGGCAGGCTGCATATTACAACCTTGGAGTGTGTATACTGAAATGATGCTAAAATGTATGGTTTTTCCGATGATCTCATTCCTCTCAATATGTTGACTTATATACATGAGTTTCCTACTCTAAGTATGGAAAAAGATAATCATACAATAAATTATTCAATCAATCTGTGATTACAATCTTCAATCAATCCGAAATCTTGGGATTCTTCCGAAAATACCATGAGGTAGTTATGGAGTGATTTGGCCTTGCTAATATACCCCGCAGTCGAAACGGTGGAGTGGGCCGAACGTTAAGACTGGCTCGAAAATCTTCGAAAAGAATCCGGGGAGACCCTTTGTAAAAATATCGGCTACTTGATACCTGGATGGCACGTGAAGGACCCGAACTTGACCGCGTGCCACTTTTTCCGTACGAAATGGATGTCCATTTCAATGTGTTTCTTGCGTTGGTGTTGAACCGGATTCCCGAGAGATAAATTGCACTAACATTGTCACAATAGACTAGAGTTGCATGTGTTGGCGGTTTGTGTAATTCTAACAATAAGTTACGAAGCCAACACACTTCGGAGACCACATTTGCAACTCCGCGGTACTCGGCCTCGGCGCTTGAACGGGACAGAATTGGTTGTCGTTTCGAGGACCATGAAATTAAGTTGTCACCCATGTAAACAATATCCGGATGTGGAGCGGCGAGTAGGGACAACCGCCCCAATCCGGTCTGTGTAGGAAATGAATGACGAGGAGTTTGTTGGTGAAATGGTTAGCCCAAAATGTATTGTTCCTTTGATATAGCGCAAAATCCTTGAGAGCATGCATGTGAGACGTGCGTGTGCGTGCATGTGCATGTGCATGCTTGTTGGACCGCATAGTGATGTCGGGTCGGGTGAACGTAAGGTATTGAAGCGCCCACAAGTTGTCGGTATTCGGTGCCATCGACAAGAAGATTTCCATCTGAAGCGCTTAGCTTTTGCTTGGTATCCACAGGTGTGATTGTTGGATTGCAAGTTTGCATTCTGGCCCTTTTTAGTATGTCCTGTGCATAAGTCTTTGTGATAAGAGAAGGAAGTCCCGTTTTTGTTTACTGCAATTCCAAGAAAGTAGCTTAAAGGACCTAAGTCCTTCATGGCAAACTCTTTTGACAATGATGTCATGAAGTGAGCCGAAGACTATCTGTTGAAGTGACCAAAATTATATCATCGACGTACAATAAAAGGTAGGCGATGTCGCGACCCCTTTATAGATGAAAAGTGAGTGATCCGAGCAACTGTGGTGAAAGCCATACGAGATACATGATCGGCAAAACGTTGGTACCATGCGCGCGGGGCTTGTTTTGAGGCCGTATAACGATTTCTTTAGTAAGCAAACGTGATCCGGAAATCTGTGTCCCGGAATCCTAATGGTTGGTGCATGTATACGTTTCTTGTAAATGACCGTGTGATAGAAAAGCGTTTTTCACATCGAGTGGTGAATCGGCCATTTGTTTGAGACTGCTAATGTTAAAACAGTTCGGATTGTTGCCGGTTTGACAACCGGGCTGAATGTTTCACCGCAATCGAACCTACTTGTTGTGAGCGCCATCACAAACGAGCCTTGCTTTTACCGCTCCAAGTGTCCATTTGAGTTCTTTTTATGACGAAAGATCCACATGCTACGTACAATATTCATGTTGGGATGTCGGGGGACCAAAACCCAAGTCTTATTCAATAAGGGCACGGTATTCGTCGTGCATGGCCTCACTCCAATCCTTGTTATAAGGGCATCAATGGGTTTCGGGGAAGAGGTTGAAACGGTTGTTGAACAATTAAGATTGAATATTTGTTTGGTTTGGAAATACCGGACATACTTCTGGTGTGTATAGTACGTGTAGGTTGTGTATGTTGATCGGTTGTGGAAAGATTTTGGGAAGTAGAGGTCACGGTTGGAGGGATGTCATCGGTTGTAGGAGAAGTATGAGGAGAGGGTTCGGGATGTGGAGAAGGGTGGTGAGATCTGAAGTGTTTTGATTTGGTTGAGGAGAAGATGGTAGAGTTGAGTGAGGAGGCGATGGAGAGCAAGAGTGAGATAGTTGGGCTGGAGGAAGTTGGGCTGGAGGAAGTTGGGCCGTAGGTGATGGAGATTGGTGAGGAGATGTTTGGGCTGAAGGTGGTGTTTGAGTCTATTGAGGTGGGCCGGTTTGGGAACCAAAATAAGGGTGTGGATCTGTGAAAGAAATTGGTAGGTTTGTGAAGTGGGTTTGTGGGTTTTGGAGAAAGGGAAGGAATTCTCATCGAATATGACATGACGAGATATAGATATTGTACGAGTTGAGGGATTGAACCTTGTATCCACGATGATTTGTTGGATAACCTAGAAAGATGCAAGGGAGGGAGCGTTGTTGTAACTTGTGGATGGTTGTTGATGGGAAGAGAAAGCAAAGGCATCCGAAAACTCATAGGTGGGAGTATGTGGGTGTGCGATGAAATAGAATAAAGGTGGGTGTTTTGTTGTGTAGAAGTTTAGAAGGAGTGATATGTGAAGATATGTGGCATGTTGTAGGGCATGATGCCAAAATTTGTTAGGAGTGGGGGAGTGTACTAGAAGAGTTCGCATAATGTATTAACAGATCGAATTTTTCTTTCCGCTTTGCCATTTTGAGAGGACGTGTGGGGACAAGAGAAGCGAAAAGTGATGCCCTGATTATTGCAAAATTGTGAAAATTTTTGTTGTCATATTCTTTTCCATTATCGCATTGTATAGATTTAATGGTGTAATTAAATTGGGTTTTCACAAAGATGAAGAATTGTCGAAAAATTTCAAAGACTTGTGATTTGTGCCCAAGTGGAAAAGTCCATAGAAAGTTTGTTTTATCATCAAAATATTAAATAATATTTATGTCCACTTGAAGAAGGAATTGGAGAGGTCCACAAATCTGTGTGCAATATGTCAAATGGCAAGTATATAAAATTGCAAGATTCAGTAAAGGGTAATTTAACATGTTTTCCCATAACAAAGGACGAACAAACATGTGATGATGGTTTAGGAGAAATAGAAGGCAAACTAGAACGTAAAAATTTAAAGATAGATGTCCCGGGGTGGCCGAGGCGTTGGTGCCAAATGTCTTGAGAAATGGTTGGTAAGGCAAGTGGACTCTTTATTTGCTGAAGAGAATTTGAAGTAAGCGGGTACAAGTCGCCGGTGCTATCACATCGGAGGATAGGTATCCGCATCCGGTAATCCTTCACAACAAAACCGTACGGATCAAATTCAACCGTAACATATTATCACGAGTTAATTTGCGAACAGAAATCAAGTTGGTTATAAGATTAGGAACATGAAGAACTTTATTTAGTTTTAGGGGTGGGTAAGGTGGAGGTAATGTTTGGTGCCCCATACCAAGGATTGGTAGTTTCGAACCATCCCCGACAATTACGTTTTTAACATTGCCATTATTGAAATAAGATGATAAGTTACCTGAGTTGTTGGTCATGTATGAGGATGCACCAGTGTCAAAAAGTCCTTGTGGCTCGGATTGATGGAAAGACATTGCGTGGAGCGCTTGTTCGACGTCGGTCGGGGCATAGGAGAGCTCAGATGTTGCATAAGCATGGTTCTGTTGAGGACGTGGGCCAAGGATGCCCTGGCCGGTCTGCGGGCCTGTTGTGTTTTGGTGGGCTAGGTGGTTATGGGATGATGGATATGGACTGGACGGGTAGGGCAGGGTGGATGGCCCAAGAAGTGTGACTTTGGTGTTGGGAATTTGGCCACTGTTGTTTGAGAATAGGTGTAGGTTGGTGTCCAAGTTTGGTTTGAATAACCTGGGGTTGAGTTTCCACGGCCATATGAAGAAGGGTTAGTGCCACGCCCTCTTCCATCATAACGACCACCGCGTCCGCGGTGACCACGACTACCACGACCACGTTGGGAATTGTTTCGGTTGTCACCAGGACCACGTTGATGCTGAACATTCAAGGCTGTGTTCGATGCGGCAGCTTCAAAGACCAAGGATAAAAGACCAAAGACCAAGGGAGGAGCTTGTGGTGCAGAAACGGTGGGAGGAACAGCAGAAGCGTCGATGTGATCAAAGACCAAGAAGGCCTTGCAATGTATTTTAAAAATTCGGCCCAGGAGTTGTATTGACCGCTCTCCATTTCAAGGGTAAAAGGGACAAAGTTTCGGATATTTGTGATCATCAAAGCGGGGTGAGTTTGTTTTCTATTGAGGGAATCGACATTGAGAGAGGAGGAAAGATGAGAGTATGAGAGCTGAGAAAGAAGGTGATTTAGAGAGGAATGGTGCTCAGAGAGATGGTGCTCTGATACCATAAATGTATGGTTTTCCCGATGATCTCATTCCTCTCAATATGTTGACTTATATACATGAGTTTCCTATTCTAAGTATGGAAAAAGATAATCATACAATAAATTATTCAATCAATCTGTGATTACAATCTTCAATCAATCCGAAATCTTGGGATTCTTCCGAAAATACCATGAGGTAGTTATGGAGTGATTTGGCCTTGCTAATAGATGCAATATGATGCAGCACTTAATTGCTACGAGAAAGCTGCCCTGGAAAGGCCCATGTATGCTGAAGCATATTGTAACATGGGTGTGATTATAAAAATCGTGGAGATCTGGAGTCAGCTTGTTATGAGAGGTTATGAATGTTATCGATCATTCTCATTGGGTGACAATTATTCTGTTTTACTAAATTTTCTTGTATGTTTTTATGTTATATTGTTTCAGGTGTCTTACTGTGTCATCCAACTTTGAGATTGCTAAGAATAAAATGGCATTGCTTTGACAGATTTAGGCACAAAGGTAGTATTATAACCCTTGGAGTGTGTGTTGTTTTATTTTGGTTGGTGGGCGGGGGGGAGTTGTTAGAATAAGACCAAAATAGTCAGTGTAGAAAGTTTGCCAAGTTAGATCATGGAGCAGGTGAAGATTACATTTCTATTTTTCATATATAAGCACTTAAATTTTGTACATATGATTTCTCTGCTATGCTAATGGTCTATTAATTCTTTTCTTTGGTTATTCCTAAATACTCACTGTATTTTTCAGGTAAAATTGGATGGAGATATTAACCAAGGTGTTGCATATTACAAAAAAGCTCTATACCATAACTGGCATTATGCAGATGCCATGTACAATCTAGGGGTTGCTTATGGGGAAATGCTCAAGTTTGAAATGGTAACGTCGATGGTCTGCTTTGTGTTTTCTCCCTCACTATGCAGTTAATCAAGTTCTACTATCTTTTGCTTGCTATATAAAGAAACACTTTCAGTCATAACTCATATGTAGCATCTTTGTGTTATTTTCTAGAAATTGTAGTAAGATCGCCTTTCTGTTTGCAGCCAATTATGTTTTATGAACTTGCTTTCCACTTTAATCCCCATTGTGCAGAGGCGTGCAATAATCTTGGAGTAATTTATAAGGACCGTGACAACCTTGATAAAGCTGTGGAGTGTTATCAGGCATTTCAACTCAAACATTTGCAAGTATTCGCGTCATGTCTAATATATGTAGAACTTGTTTTTTGTTGTTATCTTGAAGTTGTATTTGTCAATTAAACCCAATTTTTCTCAATCCTTGAACAATCTTGGAGTAGTCTACACAGTGCAGGATACAAATTAATCAATCAACATCTAATAGGATGATATGATTCAGCTCTAACTTATTGCATTATGAGCTAACATATAGGGTAAAATGGATGCTGCTGCTAGCATGATAGAGAAAGCAATTGTGGCGAATCCCACTTATGTAGAAGCCTACAATAACTTAGGTTTGTTTCCAACATAATCAATTAATCATACATAGAAATCATTCACCATTTATCAGATTGCAGTCATTCTTGTACAGAAAGTACGGTGGAATTATTTTCAGATTAGAATTATATTGTTCTTTAAAATACATGATTGTTTTATGAATGAAAGTAAAAAGGTTTAAATTTTCTTTCTTTTATTGCCAATTGCAGTTATTAACATGGAAAATTAATCATAGTACTGTAGAAAGCATGATTGTGTGTTATACATATGAAAGTTCGTTAGATGTGCAAACAAAATCTATAAATTTTTTAGACTTTTTGTAGTAGTTTTCATTATCTATATGCCACCTTGATTTGTTCCTACAGGGATCAATGACTCTAAAGTAAAAGATATCAGCAGCTATCTTATTTGTTCTTGTTATATGTATCGTGTCATCAATGATTTGTTGCAATATGTTACTTGTAGGTGTTTTATACAGAGATGCTGGGAGCATATCTTTGGCAATTAAAGCATACGAAGTGTCTTTAGATAGACCCAGATTATCGCAACGCGGGCCAGGTACCATTATATGCTTGTGAATTTTTCGCTAGTTCACAGTTTATTTAGGTTTATTAGATAATGATGTGGATTGTCTTAAAAAATAGAGTACATGATGCCTTAATTGGGATCATATCTTGTTTACTTCTTAAAATGAAATGTGAATTCATATGATTCACTGCCATGTGAAGTTGTTATGTTTGGAAATCTGGTGGAGAACATTTTTGCTGCTCCAATGGTAGCTGGGATTGGTTTTGCAATTGTTCATTAGAAGAGTATATTATGACAACTACTAATGTTTAAGTGAATCTCACCATCCTTTTCTTGAACAAGGGAATGTAATTTCGAGTATAAATGATGTCAATTCACATGCTTATTTTTCTTTTAAAAAAGAAGTTGCAGACAAGAGTTGTGATAATGCAGATGAGATTCTGTTGATAGAATATCTTGCATGCTAATCCGCCTATATGACCATATTGAAGATGTAAAGATTAGGATAGAGTGAAAGTAGGTAGTGCAGAATTGATCTTAGAAACATACATATAGGATTATATGGAAATGGCTATACTTTGGAGAAAATCAATCGGAGTTATGCTGCAGGGCTCTGGTTTTTTTTTTTTTTTTTTTTTTGTGTAACTGATAATCTGTACTTACTGTTATAAAGTACCAACCATATATGAATAAACCGACTGAAAAAGTGCTAAATGGATAAGAGTTTAAGTGGATTAGATGCTTGTTTAAAACTGATGCTAATGAAAAATATCATTTGTTAGGCATTCCATATACAAGGTCTTAATTATAGACGTTTAGCACCTTGTAAACCATTTTAGATGGTAAAACAAATAAATAAACAAATGTACACAGTAGTCTCCCACTTAGAAAGTATTTCTTTAAATTAAAAATTAAACATATAATATGTAGAAGTAATAACATAAAGTTATAGAAAAAGAGTTAATAAAATAAAAAGAGGATGAAAAAAAAGGTAAAGCGTGAAGGATAAAAAAAAAAAGTCAAACAGAGAAAGGTAAAATATAATGGCATAACGTCTAGTAAGAAGAAAGACGTATTTCTATCATAAATGATAATACATTTACACTTAATGCTCAGCACATGTTTTATGTTTGTATGTATGAACCATTAAGTTATAGTTTCTACTTTCTAACCATTTCTAATATTGCTAATGTGATTCCATAATTTGATACAATCTGACTTTCATATGAAGAACATAATCTTATTTTAGAAAATAACTTTGGCATGTCTGTTCATTTTGGTTTGTACGAGTGTTAGAATATCTATCACTCAAATGTTTTAAAGTTGGTTTCTTTGATCATTGCAAACAAGGAGTTTGTACTTTGGTAATGCTCATACTCAATGTATAACTACTAGCTTTAGTAAACCCGTGTATTACACGGGTTGAATAAAAAATATTAAATAGAATGAAAATTTTTTAATTATAAATCTATATTCTAATATAAGATATGATTGGAATTTTTCTTATATTTTACTTCAAAACAAACGTTTTAAAAAATGTCATACTTAAAACTTTCTTATTGTAACTCTCAATTTTAATTATTTTTTGTTTATATAAAATTTACTTTTTAAAAAAACACCAATTGTAATTTTTTTTATTTTTAAAAAGTTTGATGTTCTAAAAAATTTTCTAATTTTATGAAAAATTATTTTCTTAGAAATAACATTAGTAAAAGATCTCTTTCTTAATTTATTAAAAAACTATTTTAATCTAAAAAAATTAAATAATATTATTAATATTTAATGTGATTATTAAATAGAAGAGATAAGCGGGAAAAATTGATGAGGAGAAATATGGTGTTGACATGTGTCACTTCTACATGCCCTTTTATTAGAGTAGATAAATGGTTCAATGCATACATGTATTGATTGCATCTAAATCAAACCAATACCTAAAGATGATATGAAAATCTTCATCTTATGGTTGTGCTTATTTTAACGTCGTTATGATTTCTGTATATTGACTACTAGGTTAGAGCTCATGTATCACATGAATAGAATAAATAAAATATATCAAAATCATTAGTTTTATAATATTTTTATTTTGTAGATATTATTAGCCATTGGTGAAATAAAAATATAATAAGCATTTAAAGTTATAACAGATAATAAAATTAGAAATTATTACTCTATATTTAAAGATAAAATATGTCTAAAATCATATAATTTAGTATGTATTAAAAATTATTAAAATAATAATATTTATATTTTAGATGTTTAATAGTTTAGTTTACTTATTACAATAATTATCATTTAATATGAGAGAGACAATAAACACAAATATAAATATATTTGTTTTTAACCTATTTTTATAAAAAAGGAAAGTCAAATTGATTGTTTTTAAAATTTTTGCATTTATTTATTATGAGAGAGGGCTGGAAAATGATTTTTTGATATGCTAGAATGATGACACATGTCCTTTGATATCCTAAAATGATGACACGTGTCTTAGAAAAACCTTCTTTTATTATATGTTCTAGATTATAGATGTGTTGCAGAACCAATTACTGGCGATGAACTACATTAATGAGGGAACAAATGATAAACTATATGAAGCTTACAGGTTCTTTTAACTATTACATATGTCAAACACGTATACTTTGCTTGTCAGTTTAAAATCATATATATCATATATACATACATATATGCACACACACATGTATATGTAACCTTTATGACTTGTTGCAGGGACTGGGGCTGGCGCTTTATGAGATTATATCCTCAATATACTTCATGGGACAATTCAAAAGATCCAGAAAGGCCGATTGTTATTGGATATGTGTCTCCTGATTATTTTACACATTCCGTATTTTATTTTATTGAAGCACGTCTTATCTATCATGACTATGTTAACTATAAGGTGATTTTTTACTCGACGGTTGTTAAGGTAAAGTATTTTTTCTTCATGACATTTACATGCCTGATAGTGCTTTTTATTTCAGAAAGGTAACTGCAACGGCAGTTGTATTGCTGTTTATAAATATTGCAGGCAGATGCAAAAACTTACAAGTTCAGAGATATGGTTTTGAAAAGAGTTATATGGAGAGATACTTATGGAATTGATGAGAAGAAGGTTGCAAGCATGGTTCAAGAAGATAAAGATGATATTTGGTGGAACTTACTGGTCATACTGCTAATAATAAGCTGGGAATAATGGCATGTCGTCCTGCACCACTTCAGGTCAAATTGCTACTTGATATTTTTGTTATTTACCGTACTAAGTTTAGCTAAAATTCAATGAAACATTTAAATAGAAATGTTATATTTCACCTCCTAGTTTTTCAAACCTGCTACTACAGTGGCGATGAAATACTGTTATCGTTTTTTACATTACTCTGTTGACTTTTAGTGAACTCATTTTTTGTTACTTATATTTTTTTGGCTTCATATGCTGACAGGTAACTTGGATTGGGTATCCAAATACTACTGGCTCGCCTACTATTGACTATGGAATCACTGATGCCCTGGCTGACCCTCCTGATACAAAGAAAAAAGTACAATTTCCTAAAATATATTCCCATGATGACATGGTAAATCAATTCTTTATTAATATGTATATTAAACTCTATGAAAGTATTGTATTGATGACAAGCATGTTGAAGATCTTGTTTGTCTACCAGAATGTTTTCTTTGCTATACCCCATCTCCTGAGGCTGGGGTCGCATCACCAGCACCTGCTCTTTCCAATGGCTGTGTTACATTTGGTAGTTTTACCAATCTAACAAAGGTAAGGAACTTGGGCAATTTCATTAATTTCTACTTTCAGTGGGTTTTTCTCGACTTCTGAAAACCTTTACGTTCTATCAGATAACATCAAAAGTGCTTCAAGTTTGGGCCAAAATTTTATGTGCAGTCTTAAACTCTAGGCTTATTGTGAAGTGCAAGCCTTTCTGCTGTGATAGTGGAAGACAAAAATTTACTTAGATGGCAAGAAAGCCATTTGTATCATAAATGAGTGTTGTTGGCGGGCTGGTTTGCCATTTACTTAGATGTAGAAAACTAAAACAGTGAAAGAAGATGATTGTTGAATTGTGTTGTGTTGTGGGTGTTTTTGCATAGAATTATCTATACTAATAAAACAAAATAATTATTGATCATTTTTTAGCACGTTTACATTATTTCCGCTTAAGCTCTAAGTAGATGTTTACATACCATCACAATAAGTTTATAATTTTTAGTGAAAATCTTGACTTGAAAAATATTTTTTAGTAAATGTTAATTTAATACTAGATTAATCATAATTTCTCTCTAGGTATAAATAAGTTATTAGTATAAAAAACTTTAACGAGACAAAACTTTTATTAAACATAATTTAATTTATAGTTAATAATTGTTAAAATTAAAATTTGTAAGAGTGTATATAAAGAGGTTTATGAATATTTATGAATAATAATTTTTTTTCTTTAAATACTATTGTTTTTAAAAACATGTTATATATAATCATTTTATTGGTATGTTATCTATAACATATATTAGATTAGGGTTGTTTTCTATTGAGAACCACAATATTTAAAGAACTATTAAGAACCGCATAAGCAATACACATAATATCTCAATAAAAATATTAATACTAAAAGATGGCACTTTGATTATATCTTTTTATTGTTTTTTAATATATCACCTCTCTGTTTATTTTTTTAGAAAAATATAAAATGTTCATATATGCAACACAATGTGTGTGCATATATGTACATTATCAAAAGACTATAGATATCGTATTTTTTAAAAATTTACCTTAAACATAATAAAATTACAAGCATTTTAATATATTTATATAATAAATAGTACAAAAGTTAAAATGATTCTTTGTGGTGCTTTATAAATTTATGGTTATTTTAACTCGTATAACACACGGATGTCTAACCTAATATGGATATAAAGGTCGCAAAGTTCATTGTTATGTTTTTTCAACTGAATACACATGTGAATCTACATCTATATTTATACTGTATAATAAATATAAGGTTAGAGACGACATGTGTTGATTTTTTGTGAGATCCAAATTTTTTTCTAATGATAGGGGTTTTAAGTACAACAAATTAAACGATTATATATCTAAAATATAAATATTTTTTTTCTAATAATTTATTAAGACTTACTAAATTATAAGATTTCATTTACTATCATATCTAAAATATAAATTCTTAATTTTTAATCTTTAGTTTGTAACTAGTATCTAACCCACGCATTGCGTTACGGACTTGGGGCGTAAAATCATGTCGAATAACATCAATGTAAAACCATGTCGAAAAACTTCAATGCCACACTTTTGCTAGCAACCACCAATACCAGAAAAACTCGTAAAACAAAAGAAATAAAACTGAACGAAAAATAGACGTAAAAACTTTAAACCATGCATGTGCGTTGTGGCGTGTTAATGTGTATAAATTAGAACGAAGTGTATTACATAACACGATCGTAAAACAGAAAAAATAGATGTAAAAATGTTACACCACATACGCATGGCCTGTATGTTAATTCGAAAATTTTAGTCCGAGACGTAAAATAAAAAAATATAAAAAATAAAAAGTATTTAGACCAAAGTTGAAAAAAAAAGGTATTGGGCTTAAATGTAAAAGATAAAAACTATAGAGTTAAAGATGAAAAGTAAAGAAAAAATAAAATGAGATACAATCTATAAAATATAAGGTACAAATCATAATGCATAACTAAGTTGATAATTAGTATTAGTATATATAAATTTATAACTTATTAAATATTTATAATTCTTATTAACTAATGATTGATAACATTTAATATATAAAATTTTCTTAAAGCCTATTGACTATAACAAGTTAGATTTATTTTATTCATCTAATACATGTGTTCTAACCTAATATATCAATATGTTAGAAGTCTTGGGGGAATTCGGGTTTAGTTCATTTAAAAACTATTATTATTTTTTGAAACTACATAATATGTTTTTAAAACTCAATCCCAAACACCCCTTATGGGCTATGGCATGCAACCATTTGGTTGTGGCCCTATTTGGTATGTCAACCCTTTTTACTAGGGTAACACTTCTATTTGAAAACTAAAGTTTATGGTAAAGATAAGATCATCTTAACTACCTTCAGGCTTTATTAGTTTATTTAATACTAGCTTTAGTAAATCCGTTTATTACACGGGTTGAATAAATAAAATATTAGAATAATAAAATTTATTAATTATAAAATAATATTATAAGATATAATATGACTGAAATTACATATGAGAAATGACTATTACTAATAAAACAGTGATATCAACCTTTTAAAATTTAGTTTTTAAATTTTTTTCAAAAAAAAATAAACATTTTGTTTTAAAACAAACAATATAGAAATGTTATTTTTAAAAATTTTCTTATTATATCTGCCAAGTTAATTATTTTTGGTTTTGAAAAATTGAATTTTTAAAATACCACTTTTAAAATATTTATTTAGAAAATTTTATGCTTTAGAAAAGTTTTATGCCAAATTAATTTATCTGCCAAATTAATTTTCTTATTAAAAAAGTTTTATGCTTTAGAAAATTTTATTATTTTATATTAAAATTATTTATTTAGAAATAACATTAATAAGTAAATCTCTTTTTAAGTTATTAATATAAAAGGATATTAAGTATTAAGTAATATTATTAGTAATTAAGGTAATTATTTAAGATGAGAGAGAGACGGGAAAATTTTAATAAGGATGGTTGTGGTGCTGCCACGTGGCACTCCAAGTTACTCTTTTATTATAGTATAAAGATAAAGATTGTAGGTGGTGGTTGCAACGAGCCGAGCTCAAGATCAATAATATTTAAGCTCAATTAAATGGTGTTAAGCTTAACTAGAACAATATTTGATATGTTTACTATTCTTTTTGTTGTACCCTCAAGCTCGACTCAAAGATGACTTGAGACGTTAAAAAACTTGAATGATTTAAACTTTAGTAGTAAGTTATACAGGGAAAATAAAAACAAGATTTGAAATTTAATAAATAGACCACCAAAAAAAATTATTTTTTCAAGAAGAGAAATTATTGAATAGATGTTAACAAATCCATATTACCTATGACCAATTATCTTTAACAACAATTGTTTTGACTATTATTATCTTCTAAGATAGTAGAAATCACATAACACTTCCTAATATGATTGTAATCACAACTTTCTTCTTTCTAATATGATAGTGATCATTCGTAATCGTTCCACGATTGATCACCATTAGAAATGAGTGTTTATTAGTTTTAGAATCAAACTCACAAGCTCACTTCTTCTCTTGTCCTGGATCTTTGATTATTGTCTAGAGCTTGATAATATAACATCAAACATAGTTAAGTAAGTTATAGGTAAACTATATATATTTTTCATTACAAGAGGTCAGTGATAAATACAGTCAAATGTTGGATTTTTTATATGACAGCAATAACCAAACACGTGTAATAAAAAAAATCGAGATCAATCTATGTAATTGTGCGCTAGTCATATTCTATTTTTGTTTCTTCAATTTGTTTCTTCAAAATGTATCAAACACGTTGAACAATATCAAAGCTATTCACTTGATCTAGAAGTATTTCAAACATTTTATGGATGGTCGTTATATTTAAAATTAGGGTGAAATTATTTTACAAAGTGTATTTTAGCTATAAAGTGTGAGAAGACACAATGAGGCTAAAAGAGTCACAAAACAAATTATATCTTACAATCTAAATTGAATTTCAAAAAAGTAATTCGGAGTCTCTGTTGCTCTCGTCGTCCTCTTTCAGAAAAAAATAAATAATAAATAAAAAATTCATTGTGTCTTTATATGATACAATAACGTCATTGTGTCTTTCATAATGACACAATGACGTCATTGTATGACACAATGACGTCATTGTGTCTTTCGTAATGACACAATGACGTCATTGTGTCTTTTATAAATGACACAATAATAAAACGTTAATTTTTTTATTTTTATTTTTCGTTTATTTTTTTCTTAGTGAGGACGACTAGGTGGAAAAGCTCCGAATTATTTTTCTTAAATTCGATTTAGATTGTGAGATATAATTTTTTTATGATTTTTTTTACTTATGTGTCTTCTCACACTTTATAGAAAAATACACTTTGTATTTGAACATATTTCTTAAAATTAAGCCAAGTTCGTAAAAGGTGAACTTAAATACACCTTAACCTACAACATTGTTTATAGAGTAAATATCGGTTTTGGTCCCTGTGGTTTAACCATTTCAGTCCAAAAAGGAATCTTTGATCATATCATGCCCTGTGGTTTAATTTTTATAACAGTTTTGGTCCCTGGCACTAACTCTGTTAGTTTTTACAGTTAAATGTGAGGGTACTTTGGTCATTTTACATTTGGAGGACTAAACATGTAAATTATATTAGATTAGGATAATTGTTGTAATTTTCTAAAATAATAAAAATAAAAAAACCAAACTTAAATCTAATCCAACCCAAATCCCCAACACTCCCACCATCTTATCATCCTCCGGCGAACCTCCGGCGTCAAGCAACCGCACGAGCACCGGAACAACGCCCTGCACGACGGCGATGACAACATTCTTATCATCCTCATCCAAAAGCTTCAGCAACGAATCCATTGCGAAGGTTCTAGACTCTACCGACCCAATCTACAACCGAGCCACCAAACGCCTCGACTCAACTTGTACGGACTCGTGTTTCAAAGCCTTCAGTTTCGACACAACTAAAACGCCGCTAGAGATGACAACGTCGAGGTCTCTGCGGTGGTTGTTGAGCTGTGTGGAGATGGAATCGGCGTCGTTTTGGGTTTTGAGTTTCCCGGCAGGAGGGGTGTCACACGTGGCGAAGAGGGATAAAGCGTGGGAGAGTGTTTGTGAAAGGGAGTGAAGTAGGTCGCTGGAGATGGGGTTTTGGGGGTAGTCGGAGACGTCAAAGATTAGGGTTTTGATGTCGGAGAGTTTTGATTGGATGATGGACCATTTAGTTTTGAAGGATTGAGTGTGGTGGATGGAGTGGATGGAGTGGAGGAGTGATTCAAGAAGTTTGATGGTGTGGCCGTCGCCGGCGCCGATGACGACGATGGTGGTGGTTTCCGGCAGCTTCATTGTGGGAGAAGATGGGTGAAAGTGTCTGTGTTTGCGTGCAGGTGACCGCCGGAGTAGAAATATGGGAAATTGGGTGATGTTTATTTGGGTTGGATTAGATTTAGGTTTTGTTTTTTTTATTTTTTATTGTTTTAAAAAATTACAACAATTATCCTAATCTAATATAATTTACATGACTAGTCCTCCAAATGTAAAATGTCCAAAGTACCCTCACATTTAACTGTAAAAACTAACAGAGTTAGTGTCAAGTACCAAAACCGTTACAAAAATTAAACCGCAGGGCATGATATGATCAAATATTCATTTTTGGACTGGAATGGTTAAACCATAGGGACAAAAATCGAAATTTACTCTGTTTATAAAAGCACTTCTCTTATCTATATGTATCTTCTTGCATTCCTTTACACTCGTGTATATTTCTCTCTTCACCCTCACATGTACCCATATTATATTGTCACAAGGGGATGCATACACCAACATCCTTTCTTAAATGATTTGGTGTTTGACGAGGGTTGGACCTAGGTAGTTCTGATAGGGCCGTGATGCTGTACACACCCCATGAAAATTGTCTTTTAGTATATATATGTTCAAATCCCACCGGTCTCAAGAAATTTTGACACCGACTTTCATAAAATTTTGACATCGGACCTCAATATATTTTTACATCGAGTTCCACTGTAATATTTATTTATATTCTCTAACCTAAATAAGAGAAGTGTATCTCTTTGGAAGAATACTTATAATTGCACGTACTGACTCTATTTTCTTATTAGTTATCATTTCGTTTGTTTAAATAAATTTTCCGTAGTTTCAAAAAGTCATAACTACACGACACTTTAAAGCTAAACCTAGATCAAAACAATACTAAATACATCCTTATTTTTTTAATTAGATTTGACATTACACATCTCTATCTCTATAAAACATATATAAGCTCATATATGTCTGTTCAATCTCATATACACGAAGGTCTCATATACGTTTGCAATTAATCTTTACACATCTGAAATTTATTACAAACACTCGCATAAAAATGATACGTTAAACACAACCCTTAAAATTTCATTTGGATTTAAAATAAAAAGGGTGCTAATA